>KZ506096.1:22769-113806 GCA_002844005.1 Limosa lapponica baueri | reverse complement strand
TCTCTTCTCTTCTCTTCTCTTCTCTTCTCTTCTCTTCTCTTCTCTTCTCTTCTCTTCTCTTCTTTTTTCCTTTCGTCTGATGTCTTCACCCCTCTGCTCCTTGTCATAATCGGATCACCCCTACAGTACAACGGGGAGAGCACCTCGAAACCTTCCAAATCCCGTAGCCAATGGGCTCCTCTTATCACTTTGCCGAGGAAATATTGCTTTTAATTCCTAGGGATTAACTGGAGCGGAGGCTGTTAGTGCCTCCAACTCGGGCTTTAGAAATTAAATACAATTTAATTTCTAAATTAACCCTTTAGAGAACTGGAAAAAAAAAAAACTCCACAAAAACCCCAAACACAAAAATATACATTTTCCCTCCTGTATCTATTTTTGATCCACCGTCAGTGAAACACAGTGGGTGCTTCAGGCTGAAACACTTTCTGTAGTAAAACGCACACCACAGAGGATCGCTTTCCAAAGCCTATTGCCTTTTCTTTTCCTGCTGCGAATCATTCACTGCTGCCTTACGGAGATGTCGATCCTCTCCGGTCCGACACAGAGAACCATTTCCAAACAGTCAATTATTGACCGAGAAGCTATTTTTAAAGCCCGGCCAAGCTTACTGCTGCACGCTGGAATGCACTGCTGCCTTATAAACACCTGGCAGCAGCGCCATGCAAAACTACAGGAGACTCCGGAGCGAGGAGTGCGCCGGGCCAAGTGGGTGGTAAAGCACCTCTGTGATTGCTTTTCTTTTATTGCTAAGTGAGTCATCAGCGAGGTGTCGTAACGCTTCACCTCGTCCTGCCGCTGTCTGCTCCCGCCGGCCCGGCCGGGGCGCAGGGCACCGCCGAGCACCTCGGCCCATCGCCCCGGGCTCGGGGCGTTCTCCCTCCCGCGGGGCTGCCCGCCCGAGAGGCGGTACGCGTGTGGGTAGGGACGCTCAGTCATTTCTTGTTGCAAGGCGACTTTCTGACGGAGATTTTGCTGAACAAACTGGAAGGGGTGGAAGGGCTAAAGCCCCCGGGGATTGGGGGGCGTGTGCGAAAGCTGAGGCACTCCGGGCACCTTCGGCAGTGTGGAAACCTTTATTCCTTAGGACACTTAAGTGATCCAGTTTTGCAAGCAGGAATTCTGCTAGATTTTTTTTTTTTTTCTCGTAAATTACATGACTTCAGCAGGGAAAACGCCTTCTAGTCCGGCACTGCTTAGACCTGTTGCCGCTAACGGTGCGACGGGAAAACGTGCTTGATCTGATCGCTCCTGCCTGCTGCGGGGGCGGTGGCTTCTTCTCCCTAACAGGAGGCGAGGAGGTGAATCCAAAAGCAGGGGTTCCTCTCCGCCCCCGCCCGCCCAGAAGCGGAGCCGCTGCCCGGCGCGGTGCTCCGGGGTGCGGGGCGGGCGGCAGCCGTCGCCGGGCCAGCCCGAAGGGACACTGCGGACGGTCCCTCCTCCGCCGCGAACCCACCGCCCCTTCCCAGCACTGATAATTATTTACTTTTCTGATGAGCCTCTTTTGTTTCTACCTGTCTGCCCTTTTGGAGCCGAGAATGGAACACATGGTTAAAAAAGCTAGAGCTCGGTCCGGAAACCGAACTCCAAATATATTTGTATAAAAGCAAGGCTCCTGTCAGGGCTGCGCGCTGGTCTCTGTATCATAAGAGATAATTGATTTCTATCCTGCACAGACAGGCTTAAAAATGAAATGTCTTTTGCTGAGGCAACTGACCTTGATCTGTTGGTGGAAAAAAAGAGATGTTTTAGGTCTGCTTTTCTCCTCCTCCTCCCTATCCCCCCCCCTTCCCCCCAATAATTATGTTTTGAAGCCTGGAAAACTTTGTTTAAAAATCATTTAATAGATGATCTTTATCATGAAAAAAAGTGCTCTCATATATATCTCTCATATAAGATTTCTCCACACGTAAGCACAGAATCATAACACAAACCATGAGAAGATAAACTAGGCATAGTTTATACTGAGAAATTTTGATAAGGATCGTGTACATGTGCAATGTCTGTTCATTGTATAGAAGAAGGTATTAATATATAAGGTTGCATATCTATGTAATACATATAGTGTACTCGTGAGTAAACTCTAGACATTAATAATAATCTGGCGTGAGAATTTGTAATGGTTTTTCCCACAATGCAGCCAAACACAAGTCCTGCTGCAGATAATTCTTCCCTTTCACTCTATATAAAGACAAGTTTGAGAGCTGACCTTTAAATTGCCCACATGGACGAGTGGCTAGAGGCATTTTGTCAGCACTGGAGGTTTCCTTCTGGAGACCACAGGCATCATCATTGTCACTTTGCCTCATGTATTTGGGTATTTAAAATCAGACTGGCTGGAAAAAATCGGGTGTAAATGTAAATACTGCCCCTTTTGTAAATAGCTCATTTGCAGTGTAATGACATGAAAAGTATCTAACGGGAAGAAAATTGATAAAAGTAAAGAATAACAGCAAAAGTTCACTGTTATAAAAAAAATCACCTATGGCTCATATCTTGCAGTCCTCACACAGCCCAAACTGTTCACTTCTGTGGAAGCTTTGCCTCCATTATTGCTGGCCAAAATCCTAATCCAAACTTTTAAAGATAATATTTGCTCTCTTCGTCAACCATATGAAATTTCATTATATATGCACTAATTATAATACCATAAACTGCCTGAGGACATATGTTGAAATTAGGCTGGCAGTAAGTATTAGACAAGCTGAAAAATTTCACACTAAGAAGCCACGTGTAGATTATTTTTCCTCTTATATAACCATTTTTTCAAGTTAATGAAACAGTTATTTCTCTTAAATAATTATAGCTAATGCTTATAAAAATTGCATGGTGTCCCTGATGACACTAAGACGAGAGACTGATTAGAGGGAAAATAAAACAAGTCATAGAGTCATAGAATCATAGAATGGTTTGGGTTGGAAGGGACCTTAAAGATCATCAAGTTCCAACCCCCCCTGCCCCGGGCAGGGACACCTTCCACTAGACCAGGTTGCTCAAAGCCCCATCCAGCCTGGTCTTGAACACTTCCACGGATGAGGCATCCACAGCTTCTCTGGGCAACCTATTCCAGTGTCTCACCACCCTCACAGTAAAGAATTTCTTTCTAGTATCTAATCTGAATATGACAGAAGAAAAAAGTCATGGCACTTCTATAAAAATTTTTAGAAGTCCATACAATGTTCTTCATCTGGAAGATAGGATGTACTATTAAGATTTTATGAATTCCAGCTGCCGTTTTGACTATGTGACTGTAAACCTAAAAGCAGGTGTCAACAATGCATAGTGTCCATTCACACTCTAGCTCCATGCACCTCTCAGCCACTGCCGTGGGAAGCAAGCAAGTGCCCTTGGCCTGAGGGGCTGGGTCTGGTGGTGCAGAGGCTGTATCAGGGACGCCCTCACAAGCCCACTCGCTTTGCCTCCAGTTAGAGAAGAAAAAGTGAAGGAGGCACTGGGAAGGACTGGACAAAAGTGAAAGTCCAGGGATGAGATTTACTTTTAAGAGAACTTGGCCCTGCTGCTGATAGTACTTGCACCCTGGGAGGACAGCTATTTCTTCCAAAGAATTACTGTCCAAGTGCAAATGAGAACAGAATCCAGCTCCTTCCAATTTGGTTCCCCCACCTTCAAGCAGAGGCCCACAGGGTGGTGCTGGTTACATTAACCCTTACAGGTACATTGTAATCATTTCACAATGCTGAGTTAGGTGCGCTTTTCAGGGATGCCACCATGGGCTCTGACTGCCCAGTGTCACGCAAGGACAGAATACTCCTCCTGACCCAGAGCACACAGGATTTTGAAGAGCTTTACAGGATTTAGATCTGCTTTTTCTGGGCCATGCTTTGCAATTCTGTCCTGGTATATCTGTCATACAGAACACGTACAAGTGCATTTTCAAGGTATGGTGACAAGAATGCTCTGCTAACTTATGTCTCCCACCACCCTGTTTCTCATATCCAGATGATTTAGGGAACCCAGACTTGCCAGCTTTTTGGAAAACATGAAAATGTCACTTAGTTTGTCTAAATATGACAGATAAGAGTGTCTTATTTTCCCTTCCCCTTGGGTTGTATCTTTTCACCCCAAGAAACCTTATTTGAGGACCACTCTTCAGATACACAAGGTGTATTATTATTTTACTATCCCACACTGAAGGCTGAGGAGAGAGGACTGGAGGCTCCTCCAATACCTTTCCCTCCCTGGCAGCCAGAAAGAGTAAAAGTCAGAGCAAGGCCCAAGACAGCCAGGACCAGCTGGGAAGCTGGACTCGCCTCGCTTTTTCATGTGTTTCTTGTTTGTGGGGGAGCACTCCACACCTGTAGAGAAGTACCAGAGGGTCTCAAGCTTTAAATTCTCTGCAGCTTTGCTGGGATTAGCCCTCCTGGCCCAGGTATGGCCTGACCCAGGTCACAGCCACAGCCAGTAGCCCTGTGCCCTCTGGCTGTTGTGGCTGGGATACCCTGACAACACTGCCACAGGGACCACATGGCTCCCCCTGAGGAGAGGCACCAGGAGCCCCTCTGGAGTCGGGCTGGCACCAGGCACAGCTGTCTGGGAGGCAGGTGGTCATGGGCCTGGTAGTGTGATCCATGGGGCATTAATCCTCCAGCGATCCTTTTGCAGCCCAGCAAACCTTGCTACGGTGTTGGGCACCTTCTCTTGCGGGAGGTGTACAGCAGGTGAGAGAGGAGCCCCTGGGGGCCAGCTGCCTGGGACACAGCCAGGTCTGAGGTGTGAGACCTTCCCGTGGACACTCTTCCTTTCCCGGGAAGAGAAGCAGCAGCTCCACCCAGGAGATCAAGATCAGGTTTCAGCTATGTTTGCGGCTATTTCCTGCAGCTGTTGCTGCACCCTCCATCCCCACGGTCCCAAAGCCTCCCTTGATGGCGAGGTGCCCATATCACACCCAGCATCAGGCCAAGCCCCTTGCCTGCCATGTCATGACGCACTTTGGGGGCAAGAGGAGGAGAGCGAGCCCTGGTTCCCACACGCTGCCCAAATCTCCCTTCTTTCATCCTTGCCATAAACTGCTGCGCTGAGGCAGGAGCCTTGCACAGCCTTGCAAAACCCTGGGCTGTGCTGTGGAACCTGCAAAGCTGCTGGGCCAGCTTGTGAGGAGCTTTCTGCTCCACAAAGGAGAGGTTTCCCTCAGCAAGCCTTCTCCAGTTCTGTTCAGCCCTGGCACAGGCTGACAGGGCAGGGGATGCTATTGTCCTGCCAAAGGAAAAGTACCTCGCTCCTGGCATGTGATGAGAGGCAGAATGATCTGAGATAGGAAGTGCAAGGAGAAGGGCAGGGAGGTGGCGGGGAGAGGCACCTGCTGGGGCTCCTCAGCCACAGCCACAGCAGCCCTGCAGCCCGGGGCAGCTGGCTGTGCAACGCCCCTCACGCCTGCAAGCCAGAGCAACCCGCCCCTGCCGGCTTTCTGATGGGGAGTGGGTGCTCTTTCCATATGCTGCTGAAAGTATCCACTTCTTCGCTGCTCTGAAGTCCTAACCGACTTCTATTATCCAGCCCACCCCCATTGAATGACGCTGTATCCGCATTTTTAGCTATAAAAAGCAATCTGTATTTGACACATGTGTCACAGAAAAGACCTGAAAACATTCCTGAGGTTTTCTTCAACAAGAATAGTCAGGACAGAAGCAATTTAAATGTAATTTTTGCAAATGTTTATATGCGCACACACCCCACAATTTCACAGTTATCAGCAATTGCAATAGATAAAGATATCATTAATTATCTGATTATATATTTGAGAATCACTTTATCTCTGGAGAAAAGTGTTATTCACTGAATCATCAGCAGTTTTCTTACATTTTTAAGTTGTATCATAAAGTTATTTTTTGCCTAAATACATGTGCAAATTAATCAGTTTTGTTGTCTTGCCCAATTGTAATGATTTTTTTTTTTCAGTTTGGATAGCCCCAAGACTAATATATCTATGCAGCATTTTCAAAACACTTAGAAAACTGTTACTTACCAACTGTTGTAAGTCCATGCTTTATAGATTCCTGTATGATGGCTGGGTGGGAACCAGAAGACATTATTAGGTGTAAATATACAGTACCCTTGGGTGCAAGGTGTACAGCATTGAGCACAGAAGAGGTGCAGCCTGTAAACTTTTCTGGCCTTGAGACCCAGGCTATAATAACCTTCAGTGAAAGTCGGCGTGATGAACAACAACAAAAAAAGTTATCCAAGAATTCAGAAAGTAACAAGCATGTCTTTGAGTGGACTCTGCACTTTTTCCAGCATTAGTGACCTGCTGTAAACCATGTATCCCATTTCATGATAGTCTCTAATCAGAAGAATTGGAACCTGTGATAGGCTGGGCACCATCACGTGATTTTGTACAGCTTGATAAGAGGACCCTGTTATAAAGTGACAGCAAAAGAGATAAGAACTCTTGGCAGATAATGGCAGAGAAATGATTAACCTGGAGTGGAGAGGTGCTATGAAGCCCAGAGAGTGGAAGGTTGTAAAGTTGTGGGGTCATAAGATCATACTGAGTGGATGAAAAGCCATACCAATGTAAGTGTAATGACTATAAACTCAGACTTGTGACCTGTCTTCTTGATGTCATCACCTCTTTGCACAGTGGACAGCAAGCATGGTTGTTCTAGCTTCTGTAAACATTCTTTGGATGGCAAAACAAGCAAGCATTAATTCCTTAAAGGAGGCTTCTGAATGTGCTGGGGATTCTACACTCTGAGCAATAGCACCAGAAAATCTCTGGTGGTGGTTTGTCAGACAAAACCATTTTATTGCCCCAGTCCTCAGGCTGGAGACCAGCTCCAGGTTGTAGCCGTTAAGTTGAAAGCATTCACTACTTTCTCAGTAAATAGCTTTACAGCATGGTTAAACATTGACATCCCAGGATTATGATGTGCTCACCTCTAAGGCTGTGAAGTATAGTACCTATTCACAGGAAGTCAAATGGCTGTCAAGTGTTTTGCTGCAAATAATTATTATAAAGGCGGGCAGCCGTGCAGATGACGTGGTGATTTTTCAGCCCAGCCGTGACTGGGTCAGGTTCTGCTTTCACACCCACCAAAGGAAACTCAGGACCATGTTGGCTCCCTGGGTGACACCGTGTTGCATCTACAGCAGCTTGAGTGCAGTGTGGCTTCTCCTAGCACTGCAGTGCCACCGGCAGCCTTTGCAGCTGTAGCTCAATAGATTAAGTCTGCATACACTTTGTGAGATCAGATTCAAGCCTGAATTATCAGATGATATTTGATATATCAAGTCTCTTGAAAAATAGAGAACAGTTATTCCACTGTGGGCTAGATCTGAAGCCTCTTGAAGTCAGCGGGAGTTTTTTCTCTTTAAATTTGCAGAGGGCTGTAAAGCAGCATATGCTCTTTTATATATTTTGTCATGATGGTTAGACTTTGATGATAAAGTGGCAGACAGGTTAGTTCATGCTCAAACTGAACTGCTTTGCAGGCTTCTCCTGGCCAGAATGAGAGCTAGAGAGCAGGTCTGAAAATGGGGTTGATACGGCAAACTGCAGTGACTTGGACCTTACAGCCAGGAACCCTGAATTATCACTTGGTCTGTGCAGTACTGCCCTCCTGTAGAGCCTCTCGTAGCAAAGATGGCAGACTGTAGAAGGAAGGCCTGATCTTCCAAATTCTTATTAAAGAATGGCATGTGCATTTTGTATGCTTTATTTACCATGCTGGAGTGTATAAATCAGACATTTGTTCATCCAATTAATAAGTCACAATCAGAAATACTCATTTTGTTTATGGTACATGCATCAAGTAAAATCATATAGATTTGTGCACCAAACACTTCCAGAAATTGGGTTTCTCTTCCTCTTTTTTATACTTTTAATGATACTTTTAATGTAAGCAAACTGTACCAAGCTACCTCACGGCAATGCTATTAATATTATTGGCTTGCAATGTGTATGAAATGCTTTAAAAGCAAAACATGCTGTGTGAGTATATCTTCCTATTTATTACAGAAAAAATAATTTACAAGTCTAGTTAAACAGATACTATGTGTATTTTTTCAGGGTCACTGATGTTTTTTATCTGTTTAGACTGAGTGAAAGGTGGAAGCCAGCTTTTACAACAGATTTCGTACAAACCTAAAGAATTTGATTGTCTGTCTATTCTAATTCATTTGGTCATCAAATAGATTTTCAGTTCTATTCATAAAAAATGAAAACAATAATTTATTCCATCAGAAAAAGCATGTCTTTGGGGACTGGATATAAAATAAATGAGAAATGCTGCAAATGACACTGCGATCAGAAACTTTCCACTGTGTCATCAGAGACATTGCTGGAGCACTCTTGGCCCATATACAAGAGTCTTTATAAAGGAATCTGCCGTATGTGGGGGAGAGAGATACTAAATCATAGGAAATATAAAGAAACTTCATGCTTTTGGCTTCCAATGCTATCATTCCTTTCCTTTTTTTGCATCAGTATCAAATGTCAGGGTCACTGAAAAATGTTCTTTTTTCTTTTCTGATACTTTGTCTCCATGGATAGAGGAATGTATGCCAGGTGCATAACCAGACAGACTTTCTTTGCCTTTCTTTATACCTAGTCCAGCGAGGGAGAAGAAACTCATAGGGAAACTCCAGGACAATCTATACCAGCCCGTGATCCAGCAGCTCTATATGTTTAGCGGTGATATGTTTGGGCCCCAGCTGAAAAAAGTACATAAGGGTGTGCGTATTGAGGCATGTGAGTTGTACCACTGAAGCTAAGTACCTGAGTTTATGGCTGAATACTTTGCTTCATTGGGAATTTTGAACTGTAGCTTTTCACATGGAAATCCCTGGTAAAGCAGCCACTGACCTTACTGGGAGCAGCTGTTCCTAACTGTGGTTGAAGCATCATAAACTCATTTTGTATCTCAGTGTTTTTCAGCTCCCCGCCCCCCCCCCTTTTTTTTTCCTCTTTTTGTCCTGAGAGGGTGAGATAAGGCTTTTGAAAAGTGATTTTATTATTTCATACATGCTTTTCTGTCTCAGGTCTCTCAGGAAGATAATTAATTGAAAAACATTTAGTGTCTTTTTTTTTTTGCCAGTTCTTGTATGATGAAATTGTCCCTTGTTTGTCCCTCAAAGAAAGTGTACCTGATTTCAAAAGCTTGGCAACAATCCCTCCTTTGACTCTTGCGCATCACATTATTTTGCAACTGTTTAACATAAAAAATGGAGCCAGAAGGAGTTTCTCCTCTCATGGGCGTTTTCACAGGTGGCATTTCATTTGGGCACATAAGGATGTTAAGAAACAAGCTCTAGAAATGGACTGATGAATGACCAGTGACCTTTTCAAAGAGTTTTAATCCATTATTTCTATATGTTGGTGTAAAGTTAGTGAGGTCAGTCAGGATTTTGTAATTTTCCTGTAACATTTTAGATGTTGCTCTTCTTAATCCAGTATGGTCCTTGCTGTCTTTTTAAGCTATCTCAAGGTATTGTCGCCTCTATTATCAATACATCTCAGAAAGGGTAAATGTTCAGCACAGCACACATCAATTGAGGAACATGATCCTTGTTCTATTGAAAGTCCAGGGCAAATGTGGCATTGACCCTGGCATGGCGCCTACCAGGTATGAGCTGTCTGCTCCTGAGAGTAGTCTAGTTGGTTTCAGCTGGAGGTTTGCTTAGGTGGAAAGGGATTTACAAACTCTGTTCTTTTATCTGGAAATCACTCTTTTAAAACTTTTCTTCATTTCAGTCATTCCAATATTCCTGCTGATCTATCACAGACATTTAAAATTCTTTTGGATGCTTCAACGTATTTTCTCCACCTTCATAAATTTTATATTATTTTATATGTGCAAAACCAAGACATTAAAAATACAGTTTTATGACTTTTCCCCAGTAGTTCTGTAAAAGAAATTAAGAGAATCTGATATATCTGGTGATCTTCACCTTTTGGGTTTTTCAGTGAAGTAATTACAGTACTGAAATGTAAAATTCTAATTTATTAAATTATTTCCATCAATTGATTCTCAACTCCTGTTTAGTCTTATGGAATGGCTGCACCATTAGATGTCTTGTTAGTTTTGTTTTCTTACATATATATATTTTACATGTTACATTTATCACCTCAGTTATAGAATGTAATAGCATTAAAATACATTTCAGTATATGCTACTCCTTACTCATGATTTCCAACATATTCAAATGGAGCTCTGGTGAGCAGAAGCATGGTAAGTTCCTTGTGGGTGTTCAAAATGCAAATTGTTTTCCCTGGTTACATTAGTCAGAATATTTTAGTCTTTCATATGTTTCTGTTCTCTGTTTGGATGACCACAACTTAATAGAAACCATATTTGGAGATGAATAATGAATTGTAGGAATTATAAAATTGTTTCCTGTGACTTTTCCCTAATAATTACGGTGAATATTTCTGCTAATAAATTAATATCTAGAAGTGGAGGTAAAGGCAGACATTTGTAAGTACTTTCTTAGGTAAAATGGGCAATCAGAAAACCTTCAGGACTGCTTAGGAGGAAAATTCAGTTCTATGCAGAAGGAAGCATACAGCTGTGGATCACAGAAGTCCTCTTTTAGCCTTATCTAAAGGAGTAGCAGGAGCTTTGGGGGGACACAGATTTAGTGCTAGCTCTCTGTGTTGGAGAAATAAAACTTGGTGTGAGAAGAGCTATCTAGGCAAGTTTTATCTTCCTGTCTGTCTATCTATGTAATCAGCTTCAATTTTAATTTCTTGAATGCCTCCTTTTCTTCAATAATCTAACTTACTGGCGTACAAAGAGAAATTATATTAATTAGTTACTCATGGAACCTTTTCAAAGCTTATCTAGGAGATATTTACTAGAAATAGGAGCAGAGTGTTTGACTTTGTGAGAAAAGAACAGATTTCTGTGAAACAGGCAGGGGGAAATTACTTCCACGTACATAGCAGTAACAGGTGTTGTGAACTCATCTATCACCTCCCACAGCACTCAGAAGCAGAAAACAGTTTCTTCTTAGTACAGTATTAATAAAATATCAGGAATATATTTTGGAAGGAGAAGAAGAGAAAGAGAGGACAAAGAGTCTTAAAGTGGATGTGAAGTGGAACTTAAAAG
Organism: Limosa lapponica baueri; assembly: GCA_002844005.1. NCBI lineage: Eukaryota > Metazoa > Chordata > Aves > Charadriiformes > Scolopacidae > Limosa > Limosa lapponica. The sequence continues at coordinate 102,734 of KZ506096.1, read as the reverse complement.
CTTTTGAATTTAGTATCTCGATACTCTGTTTTTTCAGGATACATACATATGTGCAGAGATCACACAGTTTCAATTCCTGCCCCTCAACCCAAAAAAAGCCCAATACCTTAGCTTAAGGCAGGATGGAAATACCAAGTCCTACCTCAGGAAACTAAATCCTGAAAGACGCTGCATGCTCTGATGAGTTTCTGACTAATTTCTACCCCTGAAGGAGGCTGCATATGTGCTATGCTGCACACCGACTGGCTTTGTTTGACACCATAGTGCAAGTGCAAGCTGAATGCTCATGGAAGGTGAAGGATTGGCAAAAGAAAGCAGTTCAGAGTGGCATTTCATGTCTAAGTAGAGGGGGTCTCCTTACTGAAACTGATCTATTGAACCAGGAACAGAAGGATGTCTGGAGGCTGATGAACTGCAGAACAGTGTGTAATGCACACTCAATGGGCCACCTTCCACCTGGAGGGTGGAAGAATCAAGGTTTAGTGCTCAAGTGATGGGTCAGATCTGATGCAGAGGACTGATTCCACTTCTTTCTGTCTTCCCAATGAGCAAAAGCAGAATTTGTCGCAATTTCAAAGCTGACTTGCATTGGGAAGAACACTGGACAGGAGAGAAAAGTGGGGTAAAGGTCATTCAGAAATAAGGATTTCTGATCATTTTAATAACTGTGAGAAATGTAGCACCTGGCAGGAGAGATAAGTGGATTTTCCTAAGCTGTGTTATAGGCAGGTAAATATTGCTCTTGTTTATGGAACTAATAATTAAACAGAACACTAGTCTTTCTCATGGCAATTTAAAACTTAAGGTTGTTGTTTTCCAGAGGCATATGCTGAAATCTGAACAATAACTACTCTAGATGTAAGCTTCCTAACAAAATACCATATATATTCTGTCCAATGGATATATTTCATAAGTGTATATAGCACTAAAGAAAGATTTTTTTTTTCATTGTCTTCCAAGTCATCTAGGTACTACTCTCGGTAAACACTGCAGTTCTTAAAAAACAGGACAAGTAGACTTAAGATCTGAGAAATGCTTGATTCTTTCAAGAACATCGTCTCCCTAGTGCAGTTACATGAATAATAGATTAGTATAACATATTAATTAATATTTTTATATATTTTTATACAATATCTCCACAGTTTGTTAGACAGTACACTTATTTTATTTTATATGCTTAGACCACAGTAAAAAATGCAGATGAACCTTGAATTTGGGTGCCCATATTTCTGGAGAAAGCAGGAGCACCTGGGATTTCTGAAGAACCCTGACTTTCAGGGAGCAGCTTTTAGACTGTTAATGCATCTGCAGCGGCGTGCAAATCTTTAGCTCCTATTCAGCCATTCTGTTTGTATAGTGCCTAGACCAAGTTCTTCATCTCAGACTAGGGCTTCTGGGTACTTCTGCCACACCAGGAAATATGAAGAGATGTTCATGTACCCTTATTAACTGTAAACTCACATTATTCTCATCCTCAAACTGGTACTCTTGTTTTCCTCTGGTCACCACTACCTACCCTCCCATTAGACTGAAATGCTTTTCAGTGGTCCAGACAGCAGTGTGTACAATTGAGATGGAGAGCTGATTATGACCTCTAGAAAATACTGTATTACAAATTTATACATATGTATAAGCAGTAAGAGATATCTAATAGAGCAATAGCAGGATGATTAAAAAAAACAAAGCTTTTGAAAGGGCCTGGAGGTCACTAATAGGCCTTAATGGCCCTGACCAGCTTCACCTGGGCCCCACTCACATGCTCCTCCCCAACTAGGCTACAAGCTCACTTAAGCTCCAGCTGAGGACTCAGCTTCTTCCCTGAGTTGTGCTGGATGGGGACTTGTTCCTAAGTTATTCTTTGGATTTTCTGGATTGATCTCAGACCTGGCTGCTTTTATTGCTTTTACCCAATGACTGCTGGAGCATTGGTAAGACTTGCCACAACTCTACGTGCCCAGCTCCTGTGCTGCAGGACTGCACTCTGTTGGTGAGTTCCATACTAAGTCTATGCTGTTGCTGCCCTTATCTCCCAGTTTGCCTCCTCTTGGGGTGCAGCTGGCCCTTTCTGTTTCCTGACACCTTCTGCAGGTGCTCTTGTCATCCCTTTCCAAGAATGGGTAATAACAAATGCTATAATGGAGCATAGGAACTTGCTGGTGACTCACATGTGCTTTTCAGTTAGAATGTGAAGGCTTTTCAAACAGTAATCTTTTTGTCTTGAGATTCTCCCTATAGATACATAGTTTTGGATTTTTTATTTTACAAAGGGGGAAGCAATTTTGCTCATATAGCTCACAATGAAAGACTGCTAAGAAGAACATGCTCTTTCCCTTTTGTGCTGTCTGGACAGGGCACCACTGAGCTTAGAATCATAGAATAGTTTGGGTGGGAAGGGACCTATAAAGGTCATCTAGTCCAACCCTCCTGCAATGACCAGGGACTTCTTCAACAAGATCAGGTTGCTCAGAGCTCTGTCCAACCTGACCTTGAATTTCCAGGGATGGAGCACCTACAACCTCTTTGGGAAACCTGTTCCAGTGCTTCATTGCCCTTATTGTAAACATTTTCTTCCTTGTATCTAGTCTAAAACTACCCTCTTTTAGTTTAAAAACATTACCCCTTGTCCTACCACAACAGGGTCTGCAAAAAATTTTGTCCCCATCTTTTTTTATAAATCCCCTGTAAGTACTGAAAGGTTGCTATAAGGTCTCCCAGGAACCTTCTTGTCTCCAGGCTGAACCACCCCAACTGTCTCAGCCTGTCCTCATAGGAGAGGTGTTCCATCCCTCTAATCATTTTTGTCACCCTCCTCTGGACCCACTCCAACAGGTCCATGTCTTTCCAGTGATGAGGGCTCTAGAGCTGGACACAGTACTCCAAGTGGAGTCTCACTAGAGCAGAGTAAAGGGGCAGAATCCTCTCCCTCGACCTGCTGGCTGTGCTTCTTTTGATGCAGCTTGGGATACAGTTGGCTTTCTGGGCTGTGAGCTCACATTGTTGGTTCATGTCTAGCTTTTCATCCACCAAGCCCTTCTCAGCAGGGCTGCTCTCAATCCCTTCATCCCCCAGCCTGTATTGATACCCAGGGTTGCCCTGACTCAGGTGCAGGACCTTGCACTTGGCCTTGTTGAACCTCATGAAGTTCACACAGGCTCACTTCTCAAGCTTGTCCAGGTCCCTCTGGATGGCATCCTATCTCTCAGGTATATTGACTGCACTACTCAGCTTGGTGTTGCCTGCAAGCATGCTGAGGGTGCACTCAGTCTAACTGTCTATGTCATTGATGAAGATATTGAGCAGTACTGATCCAAATACAGACCCCTGAGGGACACCACTTGTTACCAATCTCTATCTGGACATTGAGCTACCTTCTGGATGTGACCATCCAAACAATTCCACATCCACCGAACAGTCCACCCATCAAATAAATTTCTCTCCAATTCAGAGAGAAGGATGTTGTTAGGGACAATGTCAAAGGCCTTACAGAAGTCCAGATAGGTGACATCATTAGCTCTTCTCTTGTCCACTGATGTAGTCACTCTGTCATAGAAGTCAGGCAGGACCTGTCCCTGGTGAAGCCATGCTGGCTGTCTCAAATCACCTTTCTTTCCTCCATATACCTTAGCACAGCTTCTAGGAGGGTCTGCTCCATGATGTTTCTGAGGCACAGAGGTGAGGCTGACAGGTCAGTTGTTCCCAGGGTCCTCCTTTCTACGCTTTTAAAATATGGGTGCAATGCTTCCCTTTTTCCAGTCACTGGGGACTTCACCCATCTGCCATGACTTTCCAAATAAAGAGAATGCCTTGGAAACTACATCAGCCTTGAGACTCTGGGATGCATCTCATCAGGTCCCATGGGCTTCTGTATGTTCAGATTCCTCAGGTGGTCACAAACCTGATCTTTTCTTACAGTGGGAGGGACTTTGCTGTCCCTGTCTTATGGTCTATCCACTCAAGAAGTGCAGGAAGAGAGGTTGCCAGTGAAGACTGAGGCGAAAAAGTTGTTGAATACCTCAGACTTCTTGCCTGTTGTTACCATTTTGCCAGTGTTGCTCATCAGGGGGAGTGTGCTTTCTTTAACCTTCTTTTCTGGCTGACATACCTGTAGAAGTCCTTATTTGTGTTTCTTGCCAAGTTCAGCTCCAGCTGCTCATTAGCCTTGCTGACCCCATCCCTACACAACTGGGCAGCATCCGTATAATCTTCCCAGGATACCTGTCCCTGCTTCCACTGGTTGTGCATTTTCTTCTTTGTTTAGTTTGACCAGCAGTTGTTGACTCAGCCATGACAGCTTCTTGCCTTCCTTTCCTGATTTCTTACACCTGGGGATCGAGAGATCTTTCGCTCTAAGGAAAGTGTCCTTAAAGATGTCAGGTCTGTTCTGCTCCCTTGTCTCTGACCTTCACAAGATCTTGCTTGTGAAAAGCTTGCACCAGCTCCAAACTGTGTGGTTGCTGTGTGGGCACACAGCCCTTTTCAGCTGCTCACTATTTCCTTGAGAGGGTGGAGAGCACTTATCCTGGTGAGAAGTTGGGTGTTTTAACATGCAGGGCAAGCCTGTTGCTGAAAAAATAACCCCTGTGCCTTGTTACTATTAACTCACTGCCATGTTTGACACTCATGTGTCAGTTTATGGGATGTAATGACTGAACAATAACTATTGATTTTTCATTTTATATTAACAGTGTGGCAAGTTCTGAATCTGATAGTGAGGGTAGGATGCCAGTGCAGACGTACCTATTTGCTGTAAAGAGGTGTCTTCTTGCCTTCCCTGGATTCCTTACCTTGTATCCCAAGAAGCTTTATAGAATTCTCTCATTAAGGCATCAGTTTCACAAACTATAAAATATACACAATTTGGTGATGATTTTCAATCTTGGAGCAAACATCCATTAAGCTTAAAACAAATAAATGTACTGGATCAATTATTTACCCAAAGAACACTGAGACAATGACAAACAATGAATGACAGAAGAGGGATGGAATGGGGTGGAAGTTTCTTCTGACTCAAGATCAGTGTTCAGGCAAATGTAGAGACACTGACTTCAGTTGGTGGAGATTTCAACCAGCTCTATCATTTTCTTTATAAAAAGGAATAGTGACCTAGAATTCTCTCCCAACTGATCCTGATCAGAGCTGCTTTAGTCAAACCACTGGCACTGTAGTTATATAAAATGTTGGGAAGGGACAAGAGCTGAGACTGTATTGTTTTGAATTTTCAAAAATTTGGAAAATGATCTGTGATCTTGGAACAGAGTCTAGGATTTTGGCGTGAAGTCAACCATTTCTGTATCCTTTCTCCTATAGTGTCAGTGGACTTAAACTAGCAGAATTCAAGTGAAATTGTTGTAGCTTAAAATGTTTCCACAACATGAATAAAAGCACATTTTGTTACTTCAAACACATTTTTATCTCTTGCTTCTTCATTCTGTTACTATCTGATCTTATTCCCCCTCCCTTTGACTTTAGATCTCATTTTTCTCTCTTTGCCTGGTCCTTCACTGCCTTCTGTTGTGGACTTTGGCTGCTGTTCCTCATATATGTCTGAAATCTTATCTTGGCACCTGCACTGTGAATCTTCTGAAATGCAGATGTTGAGGATGTTCCCAAGTTAAGCTTCTGTGCTGCCTGCAGTAATAGCACTGCTGCTGTTACTAGATATTATTCCTTTATATAAAAAAGGGGTACAGTAAATATTCTATATATGCAACACTAGTAACCTAGGGCTGTACTCTTGCACTGTAGTCTTTGGAAGAATAAGGATTGCCTTTAACCTTTGAGCTTGTGCTATATTTTTCCACATCTTTTGATAGTGTTTGCCTCAATTGCAGCATGGCATTTGGATTTGTTCTGCTGGAAAGTTGCAGTCTACAATACTGTTTTGTTTCCCAAGTTCCCCTGACTACACTGGATGCTGGGGGCTGTTGGGACCCCATTTCTGATCTGGTTTGTGCTGAAAGCAGCTGCACAGAGAAAACCTGTTTTGCAGGGAGTTTTCTTTGAGCAGAACAGTTTGAAGCTACAGCCTCAGTGGGCCTGCCACCTAAAAAGGCACTATTCTGTTAAAAAACAAAACAAAACAAACCCAAACATCAAACCCAAACCACCAAAAATCCAAGAAAGAAAGAAACCTAAAACTCAAAAAACCCTAAACACCACAGCAAATGCCAAAAAGCTTTAGCTCTGGGGCTTTATAACAGATTCTTGTGGGATTTGAAGCTAAGCCTGATCCTATTGCAAAAGGTTGTTGAGAAAGACATATTGACATGGCTGTCTGAGCTGAAGCCTAACTGCATCATACATGGGAGGTAACTGTGGTGATAACATCAGAAGTGAATACACGTTTATCATATCTGGAAGGGGTCTGTTAGGCTGAGTTCTATACAATCTTTATGAGAAGGTATCATATCTTATCTGTGAAGCCTCTTCTATGCCTTGACTGCTATTAAAACAACTATGATCCCACTTCAGTATACTACAGTTTGACCAACCTGCCCAAAATCTAAGCATCCCAGAATTTCTGCAGCTATGTTTTCAATTTTGCCAAACTATCTTTGAGCTGACTGGAAAATACAAGTTAGACATGTTAAATTGAAACCTCTAAGAAACCTGAGCTTTGCACACAAGACCTCTCTATGCACCAGGGAACTCTGAGACCTGGCAGTTTCACAGGTTGGACCTGTAAGCCTGCAGCTTTCTGCTTATGGAAGATAAAAAGAAACATCTTTAAAGCAGACAGACCAAAGTGGCTGGGTAGTGAATGAGGTGATCCTTACTCTGTCTTACTTGATTTCAGTACCCACAATGTTGAAAGCTGTCTGCAATGTATGGTACTTCGTACTTCTCCTTAAACCTCAGTTGCTTTTATACTATTGTTCTGACAAGCCACTTAGAGAATTTTGAATCACTGTGATGATATGATTCAGTCCTAGAGTCACTCCAAAGCACAAAGGCCCTATTGTCCCACCAATTGTTGTAAAGGAGAATTTGCTACTTGTAGTTTTCAGAATGGTTTATCATGTTTCAAGCATGCCACACAAGAGGAGAATCCTTAATAAAGTACATAACTTAGAGATGAAGCCTACTTGGTGCCCTTCCCACGCAGTGTGAACATGCCTTTAGATAAGGCAGCATTGATATAGCCTATACTTCACAATAAGTGTTGTATTTCCAGGACCATCCACCTGCTTTGTAAGTGGGTACACAGTTTCACTCTAAAGAATTAGTTTTCATTACATAAATTAATGGTTTTATTATGGCCTACTGTTTTTACAAAGGTGTGATGTTAAATTAGGGTTGCATTATTGCCAGATGTGTTTCTATTGACATTTTAGTAGAAAACAAGTGAATTGTTATCCTGGCTAAACCAATGGAAGTACATCTGAATCACAGAATTGCTGAATTGTACTGATTTATCAACATTTACCAAGTCCTTTAGCAACATCAACCGCTTCAGTTGTATCCCTCCTAAAACTCTGTTTAAACAGGACAGCCACAATAACGGAAGGGGAAATTCACTGAAGTATAATGCACATCTTTTGAAGCAGAAGAATATTTTAGAGAGGCTGATAGAACTGGTTTGGTGTCTTATTTCCCCATTTTAAATAAGAAAAGTGTTATCAGCTGAAATTCAGCAGATACCTTCTCAGGGTGAAATGGTGATGGTGGGTGGGAGAAGACAAAGGCCTTTCCTTCCCTTAGAAATAAGCAGGGCAGAACTCTACCTTGTGCTTCCTGGATGATTGGGCAGAGAGATCCCTCCAGTACCTAAGGAAGCAGCCTTACTCCCATCAAGTCACGTGTTATAGGGACTCTCATATTTCTTATTCATAATTTTCTGTGGACAGAAAGTTTTTTGACTTTGTGTTACTTTATTTCTCCTTCTTTGTAGCTATCAAATGAACTAAAACAAATCTTTATTGATGTTCAGGAAAAATAATAGTGTGAGGCAATGTTGTTTTCTGTACAAAGAGGATTCAACTCTGTTCATAAGGAGGAACTATTCTGTCATGGGGTTTCCTGTACATCTGTGCTAAAGTGGAGCATGTCTCATCCTAGTGAGGGAGGTGCAACATATGAAACTATTAGAGATGACCTGTAATATGGAGTAGAAAAAGTGTCCAGATGGATGCATAAAAATACCTTTATCATGCTGGTATTTGTGTTGAAGTGAGCTATTTTATAATTCAAGCTGTTAGGAAGGGCTGCCCTACTAGGATGAGTACAAAGAGAAGGCAAACTGGTCTGTTGATCTGTCTTATGTACTACACATAACATGCACTGGAGTTAATTTGAAAAGTGTCAAAAGTGCATTTTTAATTGTATGTCATGATTTGTTTTACAGGAAAACACCTCAGATGAGTCTGTATAAGAGTCTACAACATGCATGAGGTAGGTAGAACACTTTTGGTGAGCTTTAAGTGGTATTCAAAATTGTAATTCCACAGGATGTTTTTATCTCATAAAATATTAGTAGCATTACAGCTGAGATCTAATGTGTTTTTATTTCATGTTATTGTTATATGTCCCATATCTGTATACAGGACTGTGCAACTTCAGTTAATCACTCTTCAGGTCGTGTGTTTCAAAAGAGTTTTGTTAAAGTCAGTATCGAGCTAAGCTGATTCACACTTCCTGAAGATCTAGTCCAAGGTTCATAAAGTGCAGTGAAATAAGAGATAACAGGTACCACAGAAATGCAAAATATTAGGTCAGTGAGATAAATGGAAGAAAACTGTCTTCAATTTTTACCAATGAAAAAGCACAAAAGTGTGAAAGAAAGCCTTAGGCATATTATACCTTTAATCTGCAATGACTTTTGTTTTTCTGGTATTGGATCTGAATTTTGTTATACATAGTAAAATATCCTGTTTTCCAATTCATTCCACCCCAGATTAACAATAGTCAAACTAGTCCTCTTGGAATTACAGTTGCTAGATCCTGGGCATGAATAAAGTTTTCTAATGATTAGACTGAGGTGAAAGAATTTTAGAAATATTTCAGTTTAAAAGGGAGAAACTGTTTGAAACGCCATTCATACTTTCAAAATGCATGGTCAGAAACGCCAGCTTTATCATGCTTGGTTTTGCTGGAGTGGGTTGAGGGGGAAGGTGAAGGATGTATTTCACATTACAAACTTGATCAATGCTTCTATATGCTATCATGATACAAATAATTGCAAAGAGGAAGGTGTCTGTGACACACGTGGTAGACACTGTCAGTCTTGAGGTCTGGCTACTCTTTCTGCTTTCGCTCCAGCAGAGTATCTGGGAATTTACTTTAGTATGGAAAACTTGGCCAGGGAGCTTGAGAGCCAAATCGGGAATGGTGTCTATTTGAACTGGCAGACAGTGAATGACTGGCACTGAGCATAAGTAATCCATGTTGTGAAGCTTTAAGATGCCATTAGTTTTGAAAAAGTACTTACTGTCAGTATTCCTGAAATTCTAACTTTTTGAGGCATAGAGGTCTGTCCTTTTGAATATTCGTGAATAAAGCATAAGGTAATCCCTCTTGTAGGCATTTTGCATGTGCATCCCACAGTGAAAAATGTGTGTCCTTGGGCCTGGTGGGACAAATTCTTCCCTTTGTTATGTGAGAAAAATGCAGAGTAAAGTCATAGCTGTTGCTGATTTCTTCAGTGTTCAGTGATGCAAATGAGAGCTGAATTCATCCCAATGCCTATATCTGGTATTTTGCATAGAAATGCTCACTGTGCTGAAACATACTCACATTTGCAAGAATGTGTCTGTGTAGTTTACATTTCCAATTTCAATTTTTGAGCCATGCGTAAGAGACTCCAGGGAACAGTGTGTACTGTCAGCAGAAGTTATCTTTTTGATGAATCAGGCACATTGTTTGTACCCCTGCATTTGATAGACGTGTTGTAATAAGGTCCTGAACTGCTTACTGTGTCTTTATGTACCTTCCCTCTCAGCAGTTGTAACTATTGTGCTGCTTGACCTATATTAATGGTACTACAAACAACAAGTTTAACCATTAACTTGTGAGCTCTGTTTAAATGGATTTTGCCAATAGATGAGAACTGAAGATTTAAGGAGGTAAAAATTAAAGAGGGGGCTACCCAATGTGAAGTTTTTCAGTGCTTACTCCCCTGATGTGAAGGGTGGGCAGGCGTTCAAAGACCCAAGAATAAAACCTAACATCACATTATTATGGTGTGAACAGCTAGTGCCGTTCAAGGTATGGAAAAATGCCATCTTAGATGTTTTGTTTGTTAAATAGCTTGTGCATTTTATGTTTGACTATTCCAACGAGCCTTGCTTACTATATTATCTATATCCATATGTTCTCTGTAGCAAGAACAGGCTGAGAGGGTTATACTGAAGGGGATAAGTAATGCCTGCTACTGCTGCTTTGGGAAAAGAGACGCTGGCTCTCAGTAACTTGTGAGGTGATAGTGAAAGCTAGAAAGAGTCCAAGTGAAAGGACCTGGTGTATAGAAAATGCTTTATGTATAGAAAGAGCACTCTGATTTAGCTTGATTTGGTTGGGCTACATCTCAAGAACTTAAGTTTTGTGTGCAGAACGTGAATTTTAGATCATTTAATAGAAACCAAAACTCTAATTTCTGATATATGTGACTACATCACCTCAGGAATAAACAACTGTGACTGATCCGTGGTAACTGCCTCATGTGTGGACAAAGCCAACAGCAAATGTGTGATGGTTCAGTACCTGGTGTGATTTGATCCTTCATGGAAAAGTGATTCTGTGTCTAAGTTTATTGATGTCAGTGATTTTTGACTAAGGTCCTTAAAGGGTGGGCATGCAAAAGTTAAATTGGGGTGTGGGTGGTAGGAAGTGGTATGCTCTGGGATGTCCTGCCAAAACCGCTGTCTTCCTTGATAAAGCTGCCTCTTCTTATGCATGCAGGCATTTACATCTGCTACTGTTTTCATTTGGTGGTTATCTCCCTCTCTCTACTGGGATTTCACCATTCTGGTTCCACAAGGCATATGTAGTTGTCTTATGCAATCCGGTAGTGTGTGTTCTGCTGGGTCCTGGTGATAGTGCCAGGAATGTGTGCTTTAGCTAAAAGTAGCAGCTGATATTCATAGGTGCAAATGTCTATGGCTCACTCTCTGCAGCTGAGCTGTTCTCAGGCTCTCTTACAGCTGTGAATTAAGCATTATGTAGCCCGGTGCACATAATCAAAACTGAGAATCTGAGTGAAAATCCTCTGCATTTGTTTGAAAGTCTGTTGCAAGAGCTGTTGCAGAAACACAGAATTGCTTATTTTACTTTAGTGCAGCAAAACATGCCATTAGAAAACATGCTTTAGAAACGTGGTATTTGTCTTTTCTTATTCTAATGTGATTAAACTGAGGTGAGTGGAACTTTATCTGTTTTGTCACTAATATAGATTTTTGGTTGAAACAGGTAAACTGAGACAAATCCTTTTTCATCACTGATCTCAAGAGTTTTTAACTGAGCGATACTCTTTGGGCCTTTATGTGAAGATTGCAAACAGCTTGGTAAACATTTAATTAAACCACAAAAAACTTTGTAATAGGAAGGGAAGCAGTGAACAAAACTATCAACAATTTAGTGATGTATAAACCAAGTCAGGGAGGGAAGCCCATGATTCTGGCTGCCAGACTTCTCTAACCAGTGGCTTCCTTGTCTTTCTTGGATTCCTAAAGAAAAGGAGACACAGTCATGAGGAAGTGATCTCACTTAGAGTCAACAGGAAAAAACAGAAACATTGGGGAAGGCTTATTGGGAGCAAACAAAAATGCAACTATGCCAACAGAGTTGCTCTTGCCTCTAGGTTTTTGTAGTTGCACTCCTCTGATGCCATTTAAGCAAGTTAAACTGATAAAAAACCTTGTGTATAGGTGATTCCTATGGGTTATTTCTGCTTACATTAGTTTGTTATTCCTGAAATTCTACAGAAGCAAGTTTAACTGAGGGAAATGTGTTTTAAAGTTTGTCCATACATGTAGTGGCATTAATTTCTTTAATCTGGATTAGCAGGCACAGTTTTGTTTCGCTCGGAGCAAAGGTTGGGAGCAGGGCAGGCCCCCATGGCTACTCTTCTCCTCTTTCGTCTCTCTATCCCTTCAACTCAGAAACAGCTATGCTCAGAATGAGGTCACAGCACGGTGATTTTGTTCTGAACACTAAATTTTGTTCTAGCAGCTGTGCTGGCTGGCACTCATGCAAAGAAATTTAGCATTTCCCATTGTATTGGTACAACAGTATGATTTTTATTTTGCTCTGAGCCTAATGGGCACGTTCCGGCTTGTAATCATGAAAGGGTCTGGCAGATGAGCTTTTGAGATGCTTGTTCACAACTCTGGTGAGCAGCTCCCTACAGTTTTGTGTGTTCAAACAGCTTGCAAGTCATTAGGTTTTTCTTCTGGTGATTCTAGGTGGGAAGCCTTGTTTACTTACTAGTTTAAAGTACCTTGTTTAAATGTTCACATGTGAGTCTGATGGGAAGGAAAGGAAAAATACAAATTTTAATGAACTGACCTTTTTTGCCACTTTTCTGAGAAAGGGAAAAAAAATTTAGTCACAGAATGTGACCTGTACGAATATGGGAAAGACAGGCTAAATTAAAGCAGCAGATTTAACTTCACATCTTCTTATAGCTTGCAAAACAGTTGTCTGCAGAGGAGTATTCTGCAGCCCAGTGACAATAAACTGACACAACAGAGCACAATTCAGTTACTTTTTGCTCCTTTAGTCAGTCTGTCCTGCAGCAGCTGTCATGATAGAACAGCATCTATTAGTATCTTGATACTTTCTGTGCTAAAAGGTTAGTGTGAGCTGTCTTGAGAGAATTTTTTCTCATATCAGAGCTATAAACCTTATCTCAGTAAATAGAATAAAGCTGGCTAATGATCACCAACTTTATGTTCTTTTCTTTCAGGGGATAGGTTTAAAAAGGTAGTAATTTCTTTCAACAATACAAAAAGCATCTTAGAGAAAATAGTCTTCATTGCATATCAGTAAAGATAAGTAGCCTTTTTTTAGGCTACTTATCACTTGTATTCTCATGTAAGTATGGTGTGTGTAAGTAGCTTCATGGATAGATCTGTTTCTGAGCATTTCTCTCTCAAGTTCATACTCTTCTTAGGCAGATCTCCTATGGAAGTTAGTGGAAGTCTTGCATGTCTTAGGATTGTGTGATTTTTTTTTTTTTTAATTTTTTTTATTGAAAAAATTTCTCAGAGAAAACAAGCTCATTAGAACCATCAGGCAGAAATGGAAACAACTTGTGTTCATTATGTGGCTCTTCTGAAACGGAGGGTTGCCAGCTGGAGGCAGCCATATGTATGTACAAGATTGCAGCTGGGAGGGCGATCTAAATTCCTTAAAAGCAGCTAGAAGGTTCTTGTATTTATTGCAAGCTATGTACAAGGTAAAGCTCAGGAGCAGGGAAATCTGTTGTGAAATGGCAAGAATAGGATCTTGTTTGCAAACACATTTTAAATAAGTAGTAGGACAAACTGAGTGTTATATCCAGATCTTGAGACACCTTGGGACCCCCACGTGCACATCAAGCACAGACAGCTAGAAAAGCAGTACAGGACCAGAGTGTCTCTATTTGTACCCAGAAGATTGAGACATAATGTCAAGTATTCACTGAAAATCAGGACTTTCTCCAGCTTATTTTGACTTTTAATGGCGTTCAAATTGACACACAGAAACAGGTCTTTTACCCCAAGAAGCTCTTTGGTTTCTTTCCTCTCTCCCCACCCCCTCCCCCCCCCCGCCTCCCGCCCCAGGCTCACTTAATTGCTTTATCTCTGGACTTCTCAATGCTTGCTTTACCTCTCTTAGCACTTGCTCCAGCGGAGTCTCTTTTTTGATAAGTTTCAGCTATGCTATTCACTCCAGTCATCTTATTTGAGAGCTATTCCAAAGGATGCACTAGTTTCTAAACGAAATAGTTCTGCTTCATTTGTTTCCCTGTGCTTGTATCTTCTACCTTATGAACGCTACAGTACTACATACAGGTTATCAAGAGCTATTCTATTAAATTATGCATCAACCAGCAGTATATGTTTACAGTGTGTGTATTTAGTGGCATAATACCGCAAATATTGCACAGTATAAAGATAATAGCTCAGTCAAAAGTATATTGTTATAGCTAAAAACCCCTGAACTAATCAGGATTTGGAACTCTCTGTAAAATGAGAAGTTTGGACAGACCAGCCTCAGGAGTTTACAGACTATAAAATGTATCCAGTGCAGACTGTCTTCCCTTGTCTTTATGTGGGAAAACACCTTGGACTCTGTGGTAGTTTTGCCTGTGTGAGGGTTATAGGGCTGAAGCTCAGTTGCAGCACTATAGAACTTCAGCTGTGCCAAATCATGTATTTTGGAATGATTTGAACATTTTTATAACTGGTGATACTTGAACAACATTTTAGTGCTTTTCTTCACAAAGCAATCGCCCTTATCAGCATCCGATTAAAAGAGTGCGGAAAGCAGATTATATGACAAAATGTTGCAAACCTCTGAGAAACATAATTAAACTGTTCTTGATATCAGAGTCATGAAGAGGTTCATAAGAGAAGAACCTGTTTATTTGCAAGCTGCATCAGGAAAGAGATGTGTGCCTGCTTCTACTGTCCTATTGATTGGTTTTGGTTGTATGGAACTAGCATCCAGGTACCCAAAAGATTCTGTGTCCCTGTTCTGCTAGCTATTAGTATATATGGTGAATATTAATATTTGCGTGGAAGTTTTTATGATCTGGGGACATGAAGATAAAAGCAAGTGTTATATTGCTTTGGTTTTTGGATTGGGCATCATGAAATGATGAACTACTTTACCAAGCTCAAATGAGAATGACATGGCAAGTGACTTAGCTCTTTTGATTACAGTCTGATGTCTTATCTGGAAGACCATTATGGATGTGAGACTCCAAGATAACTTTTTCTTCAGAAAATGACTATTTTCATAATAAATGGCACACTGCTTTGTAGCTCAGCTCTTTGCCTTTTAAATCAGGTTCTCACAAGATAGCATAATCTTTGTCACAAGGGTTATTTTTGTAACAGCTGGTCTACTTGGTATATTTGGTTCAAAACTCCTAGCCTTGGCCATGCTCTGGCTTGCTTCCTGGCCATTCCTGCATTCTTATAAAATATATACACCATGCCCCCTTACCCCCTGCAATGGTTAACGTTGCCACACTTAATATTTTGAGGGTGATAAGAAATTAAATGCTGTTAGTGTGGTGGATATACTGTGGATGGACTCTGGGGACATTACTCTAGTGCAGAATCAACCAGTCTAGACCCTGAATGTCTCTATCTAATATATTGGCAGACTATTATGTTGGCAGGTTCTGATCAGGCTTACCTGGTCCAGGTCTACTTGTGGCTTTGTTACTTGAATTGCCAGCTGTGGTACCTGTCTTCCAGCCATGCTCATGGAGAGTCACTGCAATGTCCCTTAGCGTGTAATCCGGGATTTAGGCACTGAGCCTCATGTAGTTCTTCTGCTTGAGTACTCCTCTCCTGCCCTATTCTAGTGATAATGAGTTTCCCATTTGAGGAACCTTCAGCTCAATCCAGGTTTTGAGGACTGAGGATTTGGGTTTTACTTAAATCCAAGAGGTCTTAGTTTCTGTGACATTGCATGGGGCCAGTATCCTGAGACAGTTGTGTTATCCAGAGTCGTCAGAAAACAGTCTTCCTGGGAACACACGAGAAGACGAAAAATACAGTTTTTACTAGAGAATAATCCCGAGTTTTCCCAGTGGTCCAGATACTGAGGATGTGATAGAAGTGTCCATAAAGCTCACTTGTTTTCTGGCAAACATTATTTTTACTACTTCCACTCAAAAGTCTCTTCTTCATGACCACAGAGAGGCCAGTCTGAAGTTACTCTTTCATGACCCTCACTTTAAAAAAAGTGACATCTCTTATTACAAAAGACTTAATGGTGCTTTTAATAATGTTTTAAATATTTTATTCTTTGGGTAGTAGCCTGGACATGTTGTTGTGTATAATGAAATGAGCCAAATGGCTCTTCACAACAGCTGTGGTAAACACACAAGTGATTTTGCTGCTTTGAAAACAGGAAAAAAACCTCTTGTGTTGCATCATTCTGGCTGGGAAGTGCTTACAGTTATTGTGACAGGACTGTATTTTGAGCAATTGTTGGTGATTTGGTTTTTAGCACACAAAGAAAGTAATAAATCTGTCACCCTGAAAAATCAGGTTGTGACCTAAAGGAAGGAGCAAATTGTGGCTTTAGGTAAAAAAGAGTGACCTGTCTATGAGGGTCATTTATCATTATAACAAAATTGCTGGTGCTCTCCTAGCTGACCAGGAAGAAAGGCTGTGGTAAGCAGAATTGAGGGATGCAAGCATCCGAATATTTTTAACTGATCAATATTTTAAGGATTTACAAGCAGCCAAAAACCTGTCAGCATGCAGAGTAAGTGCACTGTGCATCTCTTCTAAGAAAGAAAACAAGAGAGAATGGGTTTAATTTGACAATTAAAAATGAAATACATTTTACATTTGGCATAAATCGTTTAATTAAAAACTGTATCAGTACAGATGCCCTGAGCAGCCTGTATACCTTGTACAGGGGTACAGAAAATGCGTATCAAACCAAACTCCCCAAAAGGTTGAAAACAATAAATAAGCAACAACATAAATCTCTTCAAGGTGGTTTTAGCATTACTTTCTAGTACTACATGTGGTGCATGCAGAGTGTCTCAGAACTCACTTGGGATACTTGGTTTCATTGAAAGTAACAGTCCCAAACTGTTGTTGATTAAAAATAGAAACAAATATCCAAAATTTCTTTCTTATCCCACCATAATTTATTCTACATTTTCCTATATGTAAATAATTTTACACGTATGTTATAAAAAAGGAATAGCAGAACAAGTTCAGTGCCACAACTAAGGCTGGCAGAGATTGTATCCATTGCAAAGGATACGTTCAGTAAGTTCAAGTCTGACTTGCATGGAATATCAGATGAACATATTTTGAAATAAATGATTGAAAAGAGGAGATCTTTTTATGTCATTATTCTTAAGTATCAAATCTTTCTCGGAATTAAAAATACTTCTGGTTAATTCTGGCAAATATTTTTCTGCTGTTCAATCTCTCCTAGTTGTGAATCTTTACTTAAATCTGTTTTTGTAGAGTTTGCAAAGGCATAATGAAAGGAGAGTGGGGGAAAAAAACCCAATGCAATTTCTTGTACAGTAATTTTCATGTCAATTGCTAATTTCCGTTGATTGCCTTAGTGCAGGAGTGTCTTATTAGACCAGAACATGCAATGCTAAAAACCAATTCTAATGTGTTTAGAAAAGCATTTATGAGTCAGGCTATCACCTATTGTTAGGCGTTATGAGTATTATACTATATTAGGAATGCTTCACAAAGCTATTTTAATACAATTTATGAGGGCATTTTGATATATCAAGGCTGGTAAGGTATTGTACACTCTCAATGCATCATTAAGACATTAAGATAAAAATCATGTAGAAGGTAAAATAGTAATTTATAATATGAACTGTCTTTTTAATGCACATTGATAATACACTGCTCATTGTGACTGTTTTAAGGAAATCACTTTAGCATAATTTAAACATAACTATAAATTCCATTGCTTTATTCAGACTTGATTATATGGCAGTGACAAAATCTGGTGGAATTCTGCACCAAAACACCCTGTGAAATCTTACCAGTGCAGAGGACCAGGCTGGGCTGAAAGTACTTAACTGAAGTTTAATGACTCATGCTCTAAATAGAATAGGCTTTTTTAAGCAATTTTTCCAATTTGAGGACTCAACAAAGTTACCCTGGAAAACAGTATCCTGAACTTTTCTTCTAGATAGCAACATTTTCATTTCACTCCTTCATGATAATGTTGAAAATGATCTTTAATGCTGACAGTATGATTTTTTTTTTCTACTTCTAATTAAAAAGGAAATGAAAAAGTTCTGTCACTAATATGTCTCAGATTTTTTTTTTTTTTTTTTCCAATTTTGGCTTTAAAATTTAGTACCAAATTTTGTGAATGTGTCCTTTTGCCTTTGTGCTCAGGAATGTTTTTTCATTGTATTTGATATGTACCCATAAAATAAACTAGATTACTCTTCATCTCAGATTGCGTTAAGTGAAAAACAGAATTAACTCTTTTCCGTCTAAGACTCATCCCCAGAAGAAAAGAATGTGACTAGTAATAAGTAATAACTGAGGTCAGATTTCCAGAAAAGTTTTCATCTATTCTTTTCAATTTCTATATTATGTATTCTGTTTTTTGCTTTCATTAAACCCATTATCAAAGAAGTTTCTAAAGGTGTCTTCCAACATATTTGTTGCAAATTCCATATTTGAATGTAGAAAAACTTGTCCAAATAAATTAAAGAAAATCCTGGCTGAAATGTAATAATTAGGAGGTATGTGAAAGCCCTTTTCTAAATTGGGTCCTTCTATTTGTATCTGATTCAGCATTTGGCTGCAGATCAGTAAAGAGGTAAATGTTGTAGGTTAGATTTCTTATGTACAGGTAACAGCGTAAAAATGTAAACTTATTCCAGTGTCCTTTTTTGGTATCTTCAGGCTTAATATCACCCTAAAAAGTGTGACTATAGCTTTTGCATGTGTTTGAATGAGACCAGTATGTTTCCCTTGAGATCTGGGACTAGGCTAGCAGGAGTGAAGGGTCTAGTCTACCACTTGGCAAAATCGAGGGAAGGATCTGTTCAGCTCTCACAGCTTAAACTTCACTCTAACTAAAAAGAAACCAGACGATACAGTAACTGAGACTGCAATGAAAATTGTTACTTGTGAAGCTATGGAAGCAAGGAGCCAAAAGTAAAAAAATTTTGCTTAGAACAAAAATCAAGCTGTTTTGTGAAAGAACTGAAGCATGGAGTCCTGTAAAAGTGTTTATTTTGTTGTTTTACTCCCCTTGGCAGCAATAATTTGACTCTTTTTTCCTTACTCCTCCAGATGCCTAATAGTGCCTGTTCTCTTCTCTCCTTTGATAATGACTTCAAAAATCTTTCAGATTTTCATCACTCTTTGAAATTTGATTTAAACTAGCTTGTGTTTAAAAATAAAAATTAATTGTAGGAAGACCGACATTAAACACAGAGAAAAAAAAACCCCAAGGAAACAGGTCTACAACTATGGCATATTCCTGTACTGAAGTTATGGTTTCTCTTCCTAATACCTTAATATTTGATTTTTAATCACTTCATAGAAAATTGTATGTGGCAAAAATCCCTATTGCAACAGTGAAGTAGTGCACAAGTAGAAAAGAAACCCGTGAAAAAGGTTTCTGTGTTTGTAAGGTATTTCACCATAAATACAGCTGTTTCCTGTAGCTTTTGGAATGGGTTTGAGGAAGGTTTGTCTGGAAATGTCACATGAGACCCTCTAAGCAATACTAATATTGTTCTGTCCATGAGGTGCTGTTTGTATTTATTTCAGTAAAGATCTATTGTACTTTTGTCTGCTTCAAGTATTCCCTTAAGAATGAAGTTTACATTTTAGAAAGTGGCAAGATATTGAATTTGCCATGAGGTTATAGCAAGCTGTAGGCAGCAACTGAAGGAGATATATCTTTACACACTGAAACTTAGAACATTTCTAATTTTTATAAGAGTATAAAACTTGATGCTGAAGCCTCTTTTCAGTTAATAGAGTATACTGCACATTTGGGCTTGCTCATCGCTGAGAATTATAGCTGAGATTGTGGAGATATAAAATACAGGATTTATGAAAGGAGAGAGCATGCACAACTTTGATACATAATCCAGGGTCAAAACTATTTGAAGCTTAAATTATTATCAAACGTGTGGGTAATCCTTCCTTCCCAATATATATGTAAGTTAACACTATTAAATATCTATAAAACTACCAATCAGACACTTTTTTACTTATCAGAACTCTTGACATTTTACCTAGATTTCTCAGTGTTCTGTTAGTACAGAAACCACTTAATGATGTCTGCCGTAACACCATTGTTTTGCTCATGCTTATTAATCAAATTCTAAATTACAATTCATTTTCCTGTTGTTTTGTTCCTTGTAAGATGTTGCTAAAGTTTTTTTACTAATTATCTTTTTAAGAACTTTCTGATTCAGATGGGAAGTGTTATTACGACAAAAGTGGCAGGTTTTGTCTGGCCAACTTAATTTCTTGCTATTTTTAGAAACAAATGTGTTTGTATTGTGTGCTATAGATTGGGACTTAGATGAGGTTGGGGTAAGCAGCTAATCAATCATATCTGAATAATAGACATCAGTGATATTGCTTTGCTAGGTTTACCCTCTTTGATTTATACTAGGGGTTTGTTTTTTATGGAATTTCTGGGGTATTCGTCACTGAAAGTTTTTATGACCAAAGCACAAACGCAAAGCCATTATTTCTTTTAAAGCTGTTGACAAACACTTTGATTAAATTTGTATATATTTTGAGAGCATTCAGACTGGATACCATCAAGTGCAATGAACAGGAGATGCTTCTAAAACAATAGTGGTACTGGGCCTGAATTGTTATTGACCATCACCTTGTAGAGTTGTTTACAATAGTGAGATGCAAAAATACAACCAAGTCAACACGGCAGCGTTTAACAGGCAGCCAGTACTCCCTCTATGCTGATCTAAAAGTCTGCATAAACTTCAGTGCAATGGAGACTTGAGCCATTGCCCATTAAGCATCAAGAAATGTTCAGCTAAGACACTTCAATTAATTTTTAGCCTGCTTCATTGGCTCTGAAGTGTTTAATTTCATTGCAACCGAGTTGTAGTAAAGATTTTAAAAGGTTTAAAAACTGTTGTGAAAATGAAATAAAGAAATGCACACCTGCAGCTGGTACATTGATACATGGCTATCTTTCTACAGCGATATTCTTGCTTGTAAGCAATAACAGCGTGCGCTGTGTTTGAGTATAATAGCAGATATCAGTTGCTGATGAGCAACTGATTACTTCATCAGTTTTGGGTTCCCAAGTACAGGAATGAATGGGTTGAACTGGACTGAGCCCAGGAAAGGTCATCAAACTCTTTGGGGGTTTGAGCAGAGGCCCTGTGAGGAGAAGCTGAGAGTCTAGGGCTTGCTCATGGCAGGAAAACAAAAGACTGGTCATAAATTGAGTCAGGAGTTTTGACGTGGATAAAAAGAAAAAAAAGTCGCTATGAGCATAACAAAGCAGTGGAACAGGTTTTTGGAGGAAGCTGTGCAATCTGTCTTGGAGGTTTTCCTGAACTGGAAAAGCCCTGAGAAATATGGTCTGGATTCAGTGCTAAAACTACTTTGAGTGGAAGACTGGACAGAGATGCTCTGAAGTCTCTTACGGCTGGAATGATTCTGTGACCTTATTTTTCCTGGCGGGATTAAGTGTTGAGATTTTTTGGAACTATCCAGGGGACCTGTACCCTCCAGAGGACTTTTCAGATGCATGCAAAGGGGTTTGGAGCTTAACTGGGCTGTCTTTTAGAGGCAAATGGATACTGAGGGCTATGCCCTTGGGAATCTGTTCTTACCTCTGGCCTTATTTGTCTGAAAGGCTTTAGTGATTCTAGTAAACTCATTAAAATATACCCAGAGCTGGTAATCTGCCATTTGATGGCAGTGTAGAACTTAATCACCAATTAGGCAATTGCAATGAAAGCTTTCAAAATTTGTTGAAAAAAATACACTTTTGGGTAAGTGATCATGAACCTGTTGGAAAGGGTCCAGTGGAGGGCCACAAAAATGATCAGAAAGCTGGAGCACCTCTTCTATGAAGACAGGCTGAGAGACTTGGGGTTGTTCAGCCTGGAGAAGAGAAGGCTCTGCGGAGACCTTATAGCAGCCTTCCAGTACCTGAAGGGGGCCTACAGGAGAGATGGGGAAGGACTCTTTATCAGGGTGTGGAGTGAGAGAGCGAGGGGTAATGGTTTTAAACTGAAGGAGGGGAGATTTAGATTAGATATTAGGAAGAAATTCTTTTCTGTGAGGGTGGTGAGACACTGGAATAGGTTGCCCAGAGAAGCTGTGGATGCCCTATCCCTGGAAGTGTTCAAGATCAGGCTGGATGGGGCTTTGAGCAACCTGGTCTAGTGGCAGGTGTCCCTGCCCATGGCAGGGGGTTTGGAACTAGATGATCTTTAAGGTCCCTTCCAACCCAAACCATTCTATGATCAGGGCAAAATGCATGTGGATGTGAGGAAGATGTGATCAAGTTCCCTTTAACTACATTTTGGACTGATGAGACTTAACTGCACTGATAAGATAAAACCAAGACTTTACAACTGAAGCAATGAAGGCTTCTTAGCCTGCAGCTTACAGTCAAAATTAAATGCTTTTTTAACTGTATCCTTGAGGAGAACTACAATGTAAAGTGAAGAGAACTACATGTTCCTCAATGCTATGCAGAGGAGGCATCACAATGAAAAATCTTATCTAACTCTTTGTAAACTAGTGTTCTGTCTTGAATCTACCAGTGGACAAACTATTCTGATGCCCTTCTGTTGTTTGCTTTGGTCACTCTGGTCCTCATGTACTAGTGCTTGATTCAGCTCCAAAGCATCCTTGCTAACAAGACAATTTTTTTTAACAGCCACCATAATTAAGATATTTTTTTAAAGATGAGTAATACTCAGCAAAACAGATCGAAGCCTTACAGGGCCTGGTTTTACATGGCTCTGGTTGCAAAACCTTTGCAGCATAGTATGGCTGGTCAGGGTAGTGGAGACAAACAGCATCCTGATTCCCCAAAGAAGAGTCTATCAGTAATGCCGCATGTTTCCTTTTCAAAACCTTTGCATTTTAACACATGAATTAGTATTTCCTCCTGCTGTCTCAGACTGCATATCCGTGTGCTTAGGACTCTGAAGTCCAAGAGCCATATAGGGATAGAGCTTTCTAAATAAGGTAGTCTTGTGTTGTAAAAATACTTGCTCTAATTTCTGTTTTCCCCTTGATTGTTATGCTACATGGAAGGGAGCTTATACATAAAGTAACTAGAGGAGTCTTTTTTTGGGGCTGTGGAAATAAATGCAATAATTACTCTGAAATGTAAGACTGCATAGAAACAATATCACAATACAGCAAAGAACAGTGCTGACAATCCTGCCTCTTACTAACTGGATCTCAGCAGCTCTGCACTTCGATGTGACCCAGATATACTAATCAGCAGAAGGGTGTGGAGAGATTTGCCGTATGGGTCATTGATGTGATGAGATGTACCTATTCAGGATGGCAGCAAAATTTTAACTAGAATAGTATGGGAAACTAGAGAGGAGATCTAATAACTAAAACTACTATTACAGTTTAACTTCCCCCAAAGGCCTCAAATAAAGCAATCCGTAAAGAGTAAAAAAACTCTGCCCTCTCCCCACCCAAAACCCAACCCAAAACAAATCCCAGCCCACAATTTGCATAGCCCAAACCCTCTACCTGTTAAGGACACCATTGCAAAAATGCAAGTATGAGAATATCAGCCTGTATTAATGTGGTAAGTGTCACTACAGAGGGCCCATTGTAAGTGAAATAAAGTGCAGAAAAGGGCATAGATCCATCTCTAATCTGTTGCCTCATGGCAATGATTAGTAATTGATGCCTTTGTACTGCATCTTGCAGCCCTAAATGTTATCTGGTTTTCAGTGGAGCAGCATATGGTGATCATAGATTCCCACTATTTTTGGATGGATAGAGTTCGGCAATGCCTGAAATGTACCAAGGGCAACACACTTCAATATCTTATATCCTGAAACACTTTTTATCTCAGTAGAACCCTTGTCTCGTCTGTCTCCCTGTGCCCTTCCTACAGATTTTGAGCACTCTTATTCCAGAATAAGTATATCCCAGAACAACTATTTTAGTACATTTTCAAGAGGTGAACCTCAGGTGTCTAGCTTAGGGATCAGTTTTTCAAGAACAAGCATGTTTCCTCCACTCTTGCTAACGGCTCAGCTTTCATTATTCTTTAATTCACAAATGTATCTCAGCTCACAAGCACCCACTGAGCTCAAGCAGGGCTCACCACTTACAAAAATAGTATCAGTAGGAAGTTCTTAGCATCCTAAAATATACTTTTCACCTAGTTACTACTGTGAACCCTTGAAGTCATGTACTTTTTTTTGGTCAACCTGCCTTTATGGGTTGGTTAGTACAATAGTGAGCCATATAATGTCTGCTTTTGTTATACTGTACAGTGTGCATTTTTGTGTTTAATCTCCCTCTCTATTGAGGTGTGAGTGCTAGTGTGTACAAATAGCATCCCTATAACATTTTCTAGATTTTTGTCCCAACAGAGGGTTTTATGAGCAGTTAGGTAAGATGCCAACTTACATAGTAGTAGCTATTCTTCAGGAGTTGTTTGTTTGCCAGAGGTGCATGATAACATACATCTCTGAATGCAACAGTAGATGCTGTGATTGTGGTCTAAAGCCATTCTAGAACTTCATAAGTAAAAAGACAAGTTTCCATAGCAAATAGCTTGCTGTTCTGTAGGTTTACTTTGCAGAAAACACTTTCCCGCAGACTTCCGGCAGGGATGAGAACCAACTGCTTCCAAATGTTCTGTTATCCTTTTTCACAGTCCTATGGGTGCTGAGTATCTCATTTCTGGAGTGACAAGTAGCTGAGTATCTTTAGGTGCCGTAGTTTGCAGCACAAAAGACTTGATTCATAGAACTACTAGACTTCAGTATGAGCTATAGACTTAGAACCAAAATAAATGCACAGAATATATGCAAAAACATGGGTTTGTACCAATAAGAAATGAGAAATGAAATCTAAACAGACATGTAAAGGTGATCTGGACATTGTTTTTTTCAATGAGAAAGGCAGCTGTCTCTCTGACTGTTGTAGAGGAAAGTGGTGATATGGACAATATATTCATCACAGACAGTAATAAGCAGTAATGTGAAAGGCAGGTTAGTTTTAAAGCATTTGTTATATTATTTTTAAAAGAAAATATGTGCAACTGTTCTAGTACCTGTGAAGACAGCATTGCTCTTGAATGCTTGGTTACTACTCTAAGTGTAGCTATAACAGGTAAAATGGACTTTATTAATAAAAAATTTTTTTCAGCCTTAAGTTTAAATTTGCATGTCAAATCATGTAAATATCTCAGTTAAGCTTTAAGGTAGGGTCAAGGCTCATCAATGAATAGCTGAAGATTTTAACTTGTAAACCAGCACTGGTTTTTTAGGAATCACCATTTATTCCAAAGTCAGGAGAATGTATTTGTTATGGCTGAGTTCAGTTAGACAGAAAAATAACTTTGCTCGATTGATGTTTATTCTCAGGTAAGTAAAATAGGAACAGTTATCATACCGAGTCCCCAAGTAACTGTGGTTTCTAGGTCATGTCACATACTGGTGTAATAGGGTGTGACGTGTTTCAGTGACTTGCCTAAGGTAGTACAGTGACTCTATGGCAGAGCAAAAAATAAAACTCAAGTACCTGGTTCCTGATCCAGTGACCTAGTCCTGGAAATATTGCTGCTTTAGTGTCAATAAGCAAGCATTTATGAAATGTGGAAGATGTACAAACTTTTGACAACATATTTAAAAACAAAAGAGTGGCATTGCCAGGCAGAATGTCTCCTGTTTCCGTTTTTAGCCCCAGCTCCAAGTCCATTTTGGCAGATGTCTGTTTTTATGACTGTGATAGCAGTTAGCCCGCTTTGGATATTTGTGGAAGAATTTTTCAGGCAGGGACATTCTTCTGTATCCAAAGCAATTTACTGCAGGGAGGGAATGCTGACTGAGATGGAAGTTGTGTAATTCCCCAGCGGGCAATCTGTGATGCATACCTTTGAGCCAAAGTGAAAATAATAGTACTGAATTGACTAACCCTGGTGTGCGATCTCTGAGCTCTGTCATAGATCTGGAGAGCTTCTCCAGTTTTTAAGACAACAGATCATTTTAGAGGCAATTGAGCCTACGGTGTTACTGTTGACTAACAAAGATAACTGTGGGTAATAGAAACTGCCAAGCATGAGGAAAAGTGTGAAATTTAAATTCCTGTGTGTGAATACATTTTCATTACACACACGAATGTATCAACACACAGAATACTAAAACAGGTTTGCGTGGTTTTTTTATTTTATTATTTTTAGTAATATGAGGATCTACGTTAGAGGACTTTTGAGAAGGGAGAGAAAAGTCTCTATAGTGCTACTAGTAGGAAAAAGAATAATACATAGAGCATCCTAGGTGCTCTGCTGCTTGTGGAGCAGTGCCCCTTTCAGCTCTTTCATGCATACTATGTCCATGTCAAATGTCAGCTTGAAAAAGACAGACCTGAGAGTGCACACGTGTATTAGGTTTGATGCCAGCTGCATACCAGACACTTAAGACAAAAAAAAACAACTCCTGACTCAGACAATGCTTTTAAAGCTACTGAGATAACAAACTGAAATTCCTAAAATGCAGGATGTCCTGCTGCAGGAGGGGCCATTAAGAAGGAGGTGGAAGGAAGCTGGACAATCCCAAAGAGAACCATTCACACAAACTTAATTTCAAGACCAAATACAAAACCCTAACAAGTAAAAACCAAACAAGTAAACGTATAGGAGAGAAATTATTGCAGCTAATGAACTCTATGCCGCCTGTTATTTTGAAGGGGATATGGCCAGTGTTGGCAGTTTTATTAAAGGAGCTGAACTTGTTAGACATTTGATAAGCTTTCATAAAAAGGTATGTGATTTATCTCCCCAAGTTAATAATAAAAAATAGTAATTCTCATCCTGGTATATGTTGATAAGGCTTAATACAGTTGATAAATATGCAATAACTTCAGCTATACAAAACAGTCTTTAAAGAAGTTTAGGACTTGCTCCTACTGCTTCTTTAACCCACTCAGCAAGTCTTTGAAATGTGCTTTAGGTAAAATCTTAACTTTCAGAAATTTTTTTTGCTTAAGCTGTTTATTGAATTGTTTCATTTTCCTAGTCTTCTTATAGCCATAGAACCTTGTAAAGAAAATTTTATTAACAAGATTTTGTAGTAAATATAAACACTTGATCAAAATGCCTAACAGTATTTGCTCTGTGTATGTGTTTGTGTATATATATTAAAATGTATTTAATATATATAAAGTTCAGTATTGATATGTGCAAATATACATATATACAAGCATACATATCTTTTTATATGCTTATAAACATATGTATATAAAGTGTGCAAACGCTATAGCCACTTACTCTTACTAGTGATCTTTTGGAAGAAAACAGGTTTGAAAACAAAGGACCCATCCAATAAATTTGAATTGCTTCATTTAATTGGGTGGAAATTTTTGCAAGAAATAGCACAGGAGAACACATATACCTGACATCAGAAATCAATGTCAGAAAAGTGCAGTTTGATGTAGAACACAGAGAACCAATTTCCCTTAATGAATTAAGATGCATAGAAAAATGTGGCAGAAAATGTATTTTTTTTTATTCTAATTAATGTTCATATGTTTGAAGTGTTCTCCACCATTATGTTTCTAATTATGTTGGAGAAATGTACAATGTAGATTTTTTTCTGTCTGACGAAGTGTCATACTATGGAAAAATATTAAGCTAAAGAAAAAAATAAATCCTGGAACATTCTCACGGGCGTTCATGCAATGTGGTTCTCAAATATCAAATGGATGTACATGACAATTAGCTCAGGCTTTGCCTTAGAGAAGCACAGATCAGGATGCCAAAATTCCTATCCTGTGATGCAATAAATTATATTTTATTAGCAGAGCTTCAGTTTTCAGTTAAAAACAACCAAATCCTGCACTATGTACTTTATTCTGTTTGTGATGTGACTCAATGCCCCTTCATGGAGCAACTGATGCAACTCTTCACAGACATTCTTTACAAGAGAACAGTTAGAAAAAAAAACAACGGGAAATTCAAATGCTTTGTGTGTAGTTAAGATTGATTTATACTAGCAAGAAAATATTTCAAACTATCCTATTGCTGGTTACATTTTTTCCTATTTATTCTACACACACGGAAAAGTAATATAATCTGTGAAACATCAATCATCAAATAGGCCCCGTTTCTTCTGTGAATGCTACTTTTCTTTTTAGATTTTTCATGCAACTGCACTTTGAGTAGATAATAGCGCTTAATGCATTTGCTCATTAAGCCAAAAGTAGGAATAATTTTGCAGTTGTATTCTCTCGACATATGGAATATTCTACTACGTTTTAAAAAATGTAGTGGACACCTGTGGCATACAGAGAGGCATATTCTTTTAGTAGATAAATGTTTCAGAGGATTAGGAGACTTAACCTAATCAGGTTAAATGTTAAATCATTGCCCAGTAAGGGCAAAATGAAGTATGGACACTCTAAAAAAGCCTGAAAGTCTGTATCAGTCTAAAACATTCTTAAAGATTAATTGGACCTGATACAAGAGAGACAAGAGCTGATGGCATAACTTAGGTTTTACCAAGGTTCTGTTTTGCCGGTACTATAAAAGGTTTTGCTAATGATCACAAAATTTCCAAGTGATCCTCGTTTAAGAAACGTGCAAAGTTAGTATGTTTATACTACAAGAACAATTACACATGCTTGTTTCCCCGATTTGCTTTGACATCACTGGAGATGAGAATTCAACCTTATTTAAACTCCGATGGCTCTTCGAAATGTGTTTACATAGTTCTACATGAGCATGCTATGACTCTGTTTTTTTAATGCAGCCCCTTTCACAACATCTAAAAGACCTTACATCTATTCAGGTGGAATTTTTTTCTGTTCAACTTCACTAAAAACCATGGCTTTTCATCATTTAAATACAACTTCTACTTAGAAACGTGTTCTACTTGGACTGTCCTGGCACCAGTTTGGGGCAATAGCTACCTAACAAGGAAGGTCTAGCTTTAGGGCATCCTTTTTTCCTGTGACTACTTTAATCATGTTGAGATATGGTTTCTAATACAAAAGGTTACCTTTATCAACTTCTCTTTAATGACTGATATAGAAAAATACCTAAGCCTGTGGTGAACCTTAAAAGTCATGAGATGTCCTAAGTAAAAGGAGCCTGCACTTTAAATTCAAAACAATTAAAATGAATCAAAACATCATACCATTGTAATGGCCTGGCACTATTGTTTTGGCATGACTTCAGCTTGAGTAAGTGTTTTACTTGCATTATGGTCTTTAGTCAGGTAAAAGATTAATTTTCTCTGACAAAAAAAAATTGTCAGACATCTCACACAGCAGGGTTTTCCATGGTCTTCCATGGAAAAGCTGAATGCCTCCACTGATGAACAACAATACATCTATAGCTACTGGTAGCATAGGGACTACCTGACAGTGGTATGTGATTAAAAAAGCTCGTCTGAACATGCTGTGTATCCTATGTGAGCTCTGAGGGAGAAAAACTTTTTCCTTACAAGCTAAGACCAGTAAGACCAGTGTGTTGCCACAGGACTGATGAATTTCTTTACTTCTGTTCCAGATCAGCTTCCTTTCCTCTGTAATCGGGCCAGTATCAGAGGAGAGTGCACACGGATAGACTGATGTACCATTGCTTGATTGGGTGTGTGTTCTACCTCCTGCATTTTCCTAATGCCAGGCAGACCAGCATGCGTTTCTTCACTATTGCTGTTTTTTTCGGAGAATGAGTAGCTGATACAGGAGCTCTTGGTTTTCATCGGACCAGTCTTGAGTGTGGACCAGTACCTTGCTTGGGCTGTGGCCAACACTTGCTGCTCCCAAAAGGAGTCTGGGAAACTCTACCTTGGCCAGATTTGGGTTTCTGTTCCTTAAGGTAAAGGTTTTTCCTGAGGGCTGTTAGGGATTTGCATATGCTGCTGGCCAGGAGGGTGACTCCTACCATCTGTCACGCTAGAATAATCTGCAGTCTGACGGTGTGCTAGAGCAGAAAAATATATACTGGTATTACATAATTAGCATATGGCAGGAGAAGTTACTTAGGAAGTATTTTACTGCCCAAGGGCAGCTGAGCATTGTGAAGAGTCATTACTGAGCTCTACCAAAGATTTTCTCAACTGGATATGAACCCTGGGAGCATGATCAGGATTGTAATGATTTCCTCTAGCCATGCAATGCTTTTTTTTTTTTTTTTTTTTTTTTTTTTTAGCGGGGGAGGTGGGGGGAGAAGAGGAAGGAAAGCACATGGTAAAACAGTGCTCAGGGTTGCTGAGTGTAGGTGTTTTCTTGCTTGTAGCCCTGCCAGCTGGTTTCTGTGAGTGCTCTCATGTAATGCTGCCCGACAAAAACACTTGTAGGTAGACAACTCCCAGATATTTTAAACATTAAACTACTGTCAGCTCTTTTCTTTGCCTCTTTGGACAATTTAATAAATCTCTTTACTCTTGTTTCAGTATAAGAGTTCTGGTATAACTTTCCTCTTAGCTAGCTCAGCTTCACATCTGGGTGGCTGTATTTGGTAGCTGTATTTGGTGCAGCACACGGGTAGGGCAAAGACATTTTACAAATTGATCACTAATGCAAAAGCAATAATAAAAATGAGTGAAACACTAAGCCCAGGGGACAAATTTTTATGGAAATAGGAGCTCAAATGTGATAATAGGATAGAAATATGTCACAATTTTTCTATGTTTTTCTGCTGGAAGCTAGATGTCTGGGGATCAGCTTGCACATATCTGGGCTGTACCTCTGTGGGGAACCTTACTGCAGGTTTGATTTGGCTTACTTGGGAGGCACATGGCATTTCAGAGTATGCTAGGAGATGCAAAGTCCTCCTGACTCTGCAAGCATCAGGAGACTTTTGCTGTTTTATCTGTCCTGGAGAAACCCTTTGTGAAGTAAAGCAGTTCAAGTTGCAGGTTTGAGGGGAATCTAATCATCTAATGAGTGGTTGTATGTCCTTCCTGTCAAGCAGCTGTGGGACACTTTCAGGAGTTTCTTTCCTGAAATAAACCAGTAAACCCATTTTACAATATTTTGTGTTTTCTCATTCATCTGCAATGGAGAGAGACTTTTTAAAGTGAAAGCAGAGTGAGTTTTGGTGCTAAGTTTGAGTGCTTGTTTTCATTCCGACTTCTCATAATTGCTGTTACTTGAACATTTTGTTATATAATTTCTTTATGTGCTGATGTGCATGTTCAAAAGTAGATGCTTATGCTGCCACCTGCATACAGTAATCAGTTTGTGCAACCTCAGGGATGAACTCTGCTGGTGGCATATGCAGCAGTACTTAAATCAGGATGTATGCTGAGGCATAATCTCATATGCCTTGATATAAGTAGATCTGACACATAGGTGTTAAGGATATACAAAGCATGGGCTGCTAGACCAAGCCTCAGTGGAAAGTGATCCCTGCTTGGGCATAGCTCATGGGTTAGAAAGTCAGGATGAAGGTGAGGTGGAAAGGGGAGGAAATATTCCCAATTTGTAATGCAGCAGAAGAGCAGCACAGGCTTCATAACACCAGCCTAGTGCCACTTAGGCTCCTCTGCCTCCTTCTTGGTGCTGGCCTAGACCCCTTGTGCTTCATAGTCACCTGGCAGCAGGAAGGGGATGTTTCCCTTTAGGACAGGGAAATCTGCCTCAATTGGAGAACAAGAAGTTTCCAGCAGGCTGGAAACGATATTAAAGCTTCAGGTATGAGCAGCAGAAGAGAATCCATGTTTCCTGAAAGATCCCAGCTAGTCCCATATGAATGATTACTAGATAAGGAAAAACACAATCCAAGGAACACTATAATGTTACTGGAAGCTATTCAGTGCAGCAGAGTACATGGCTATAAACTTCATAAGATGGTTATAACAGTTTTCTCCTCAACAATTACACACTGTACGACTTCGAAAATGACCATGAATTCTTCTGAGATGTCTTTATAATAGAACCTTAGAAAAAGAAAGGAAAATTGGAATGAGAAAACCAAGAACTATTTGTATTTTGCCTTCTCCTAGAGTATCAGGGAACCATGTGAGGGTGTACAATAAACTCATATGGGGGCAATGATGGGGAGAAGTGAGAATTAGAATCATAGAATGGTTAGAGTTGGAAGGGACCGTAAAGCTCATCTAGTTTCAACCCTTCCACTAGACTAGGTTGCTCAAAACCCCATCCAGCCTGGCCTTGAACACTTCCAGGAATGGAACATCCACAACTTCTCTGGGCAATAATCCTCAGAGTAAAGAATTTCTTCCTCATATCTAATCTAAATCTTCTCTCTTTCAGTTTAAAACCATTACCCCTCATCCTATCACTACACTCCCTGACAGAGTCCCTCCCCATCTTTCCTGTAGGCTCCCTTCAGGTACTGGAAGGCTGCTATAAGGTCTCCTGGCAACCTTCTCTCCTCCAGGCTGAGCAACCCCAACTCAGCCTGTCTTTGTAGGAGAGGTGCTCCAGCCCTCTGATCGTTTTCGTGGCCCTCCGCTGGGCCTGTTCCAACCGGTCCATGTCTTTTCTGTTCTGAGGACTCCAGAGCTGGACACAGTACTACTGATGGGGTCTCACAAGAGTGGAGTAAAGGGGCAGAATCACCTCCCTCTACCTGCTGGCCATTCTTTTTTTCCATGTGCCTTAGCAGAGTTTCCAGGAGGATCTGCTCCATGATCTGTCTGGGCACAGAGGTGAGACTGACCATCCTGTAGTTCCTCAGGTCTTCCCTTTTTCCCTTTTTAAAAATGAGAGTTATGTTCCTCCTTTCCC
Organism: Limosa lapponica baueri; assembly: GCA_002844005.1. NCBI lineage: Eukaryota > Metazoa > Chordata > Aves > Charadriiformes > Scolopacidae > Limosa > Limosa lapponica. The sequence continues at coordinate 70,140 of KZ506096.1, read as the reverse complement.
AGTCAGTGGGAACTTCACTGGACTGCTATGACTTCTCAAATATGATGGATAGTGGCTTAGCAGCTTCATCTGCCAGTTCCATCAGGATCTGCAGATGAATCTCATCAGGTCCCATGGACTTCTGCACCTTCAGGTTCCTTGGACAGTCTCAGACATGATCTTCTCCTACTGTGGGTGGTTTCTCATTCTCCCAGTCTCTGCCTTTGCCTTCTGTGACTTTAGCAGTGTGGCTAGAGCACTTGTCAGTGAAGACTGAGGCAAAAGAGTCATTGGGTACCTTCTCCATATCCTGGGTGATCAGGTCTCCTGTTTCCTTCTGGAGAAGACCTACATTTTCCCTACTATTCCTTTTATGACTGACATACCTATAGAAGCTTTTCTTGTTGCCCTTGACATCCCTGGCCAGATTTAAATTTATCAAGGCTTTAGCTTTCCTAACCTGATCCCTGGCTGCTCAGACAATTTCTCTGTATTTCCCCCAGGCTACCTGTCCCTGCTTCCACCCTCTGTAGGCTTCCCTTTTGAGTTTGTTCAGGAGCTCCTTGTTCATCCATGCAGGCCTCCTGGCGTTTCTGCCTGACTTCCTCTTGCTGGGATGCATTGCTCCTGAGCTTGGAGGAGATCCTTGAATACTAACCAGCTTTCTTGGGCCTCTCTTCCTTCCAGGGCTTTATCCCATGGTACTCTACCAAACAGATCCCTGAAGAGGCCTAAGTCTGCTCTCCTGAAGCCCACGGTAACAAGCTTCCTGTGCACCCTTCTCACTACCCTGAGGACCTTGAACTCCACCATCTCATGGTCACTGCAGCCAAGGCTGCCCTTGAGCTTCATGTTTCCCACCAGCCCCTCTCTGTTGGTGAGAACAAGGTTCAGCACCTCTCCTCATTGGCTCTTTTATCACCTGGAGAAGGAAGTTATCATCAACATATTCCAGGAGTCTCCTGGATTGCTTATGCCCTGCTGCGTTGTCCCTCCAACAGTTATTGGGGTGGTTGAAGTCCCCCATGGGGACCAGGGCTTGTGAACATGAGGTTGCTCCTGTCTGTCTATAGAGGGCCTCATCTGCTTGGTCTTCCTGGTCAGGTGGCCTGTAGCAGACCCCCACTCTAACATCACCTGTCCCTGCCCTCCCTTTAATCCTGACCTGTAAGCTCTTGGTTGGCTTCTCATCCATCCCCAGGTGGAACTCCATGCACTCCAGCTGGTCATTGACACAGAGGGTGATACCGCCTCCTCATCTCCCCTTGCCTGTCCTTCTTGAAGTGTCTGTATCCTTCCATTCTAACACTCCATTTGTAGGAGCCATCGCACCATGTCTCCGTGATGCCAATAAGATCATAGACCTGCAGATGTGTACACGTCTCTGACTCCGCTTGTTTATTCTCCATGCTATGTGTGTTTGCATAGAAGCATTTAAGTTGGGCCCCTGATGAAGCTAACTTACTGACTGGAGTGGCTGGTATTCCTTTGTGCTGCACTCCAGGTGCTCTCCTGTTGAACTGCGACCAGGCTCTGAGCATCTATTACTGGCATTGGCATCATACTGGTGGGAGTGGGATACGTTGAGGTTCCCTTCCCACAGCAACTTAATTTAAAGCCCTCTTCATGAGCTTGGCAAGCCTCTGACTGAAGATACTCTTTCCCTTCTCTGACAAGTGAACCCAACCAGGCCCCAGTAGACCAGGTTTCTCAAAGTGAGTCCAGTGATCTAAGTAGCCTAAACCCCTGGCTCTGGCACCAGTCCTGTGACCAGTTGTTGATTTGCCAGATTCGATTGGCTCTGTCAACCCCTTTCCCTTTGACTGGAAAGATTGATGAAAAAAAAACTACCTGTGCCCCACAGTCCCTGAGACCACTGTTCCCAGGGCTCTATAATCCTTCTTGATATTTCTCAGGCTGCTCTTGGCTGTTTCACTGGTGCCCATGTGAAACAGCAGTAGCGGACAATATTCAGAGGACAATACAAGGCTTGGTAGTCTCTTGGTGGCATCCCTGATATGAGTCCCTGATAAGCAGCACGCCTCTCTCTGTAGAGTGTACCGGGTCAGCAAATGGGTGCCTCTGTACCTCTCAGAAGAGAGTTGCCTATTACTATCACCTGTCGCCTTAGTTGTGCTGATTGTTACATGGGGAGGAGATTGCGTTACCTTACTCAGCTCCAGTGCCTCTCCTGATGCGGTGGGTCTTTCCTTTTTACTCTGCAGAGCTGTGAAGTGGTTCTGCAAGAGCACCTCCTGCTTTGGGGGAAGTCTCTTCCTCCTGCTGGAAAACTGTATTCCCCATGGCCACAGCTACACACACAAAGGCAGATACCAGCACTTCTCCCTGTGGTCTGTGCCAAGAGGAACAGAATACAGCAGGAAAGTCTGGAGATTGAGGCATGTCAGACTACCCAAGTACATGGAGACTCTTCCTAAACTGTGTGTGCAGAGACATTTCAATAACTGGCATGCTTCTACAATGGGGCTTAACTTTTCTGTACTGCTCCCTGTCTCCTTTCCTTGCGGTCTCCTCCAGCATTCATCAGTTATAGGTACCAGCTGCTCCAGGACCAGAACTATCTCTCTTAGGCAAAAACAGTAGCTCCAGCAGCATCTGGCAAGACTCAGGTTCCTGTTCTTTTCCTAACCTTACCTACTAATGGAGCTCTCTTTTTCAGAATGCATTTTTTTTTTTTTAATTTCTTTTCTTAGTAAATCCTTTGCTCTAAATTTTTCATCAATCAATTTTGACTCAGGAAACTAGTGAAATCAGTCTAGATTTTTTTTATTTGAATATATATAATTTCATTTATATATCACATTTACTCACATGAGCAAAATGATATTTGTGGTCTGCCAAGAGTTGCAGTTGTTATACTGAACAATTTTCCTGTGCAAGCCAATGACTGGATGGTGCTCTAAGGATAGGTAGTATACTACAACACTGTGGAAAATATTAAATGTTGATGCAGTTTTACTGTAAATATTGTTGAGGAAATAAAAGAAGTTGCAATCTGCCTTTAGTGGAAATGAATTAATGGGCAGCGTCTTCACTGGCAGTTTTCCCATTTTACCCTAAAGCCTAATTTGTTTCTGTAAGAAAAGACTCAACACAAAGATACTGTAGTAGGAAGCTGCACACAATGACTTCTACTTAAGTTCTTCTATGCCTTAAACTTTTACCAGGGGTGACTTGGCCAGGAGTCATATAGTATAGTTACACTTCCTTCTTCAGTATTGCATTTTTTCCCCCCCTTTTCCCTTTTAAACACGTGTTTTTTCTCTCCCTCTCGTACTAGCAGATGGTCTCCAGTTATATGCAGGAGCTTCTATTCCCTGGGTTGCTACGCAACAAAATGCATCCTATCTGCATCCTTTCTGTGCTGTATCCCGTTTCCGTTCAACAACTCAAAATAACCAGCTTAGTGCTTCAACATGCTGCTTCCTCTTTTCCACAGAGTTGAATATCTATCAAGTATCTTCCTGGGCTTCCTATCTCTTCCTGTTACAGCCTTGAAAAAAATGTGTTTGCCCTGAATTGATTTTCCTCATCACTTCCTATTTACATCAGTCCACTTAGTGCTAAGGCAGGCAAAACATACATAAATGAGTCACGCAGCTGCTAGCCCATAAAAAAAAAAAATAGTGTCAGCCAATTGTGTGATGTTTGAAAGCAAGATTCTTCATTGTTGTCAGGTGTGGGGTTCCTGTTTGTCCTTTTTATCGTGGCTTTGTTTCCCTACTGATACCAGAAAGTTGAAAACACACTTTTTCTTTTCTTTTTTTGCTACTGAACTTATGAAAAGGAAAATAGTAATCTCCAGTACAGCAAGGGAGAAGAAGGTGGGATAGAAACAGCAGCATAAGAGTAGCATGATTTTCTCTGGCTGATGATGAGGCAAACTTTTTCGTGGGGTTCATTTTGTTTTGCTGAATATTTACCACTATGGTTGAAAGTGCAAGTGTTATGAGATACTTATTAAGATGTGTTCACTGCTGTTAATGCTGTTTTCTATGTTCTAAACTGCCTGTGCTACTATTTACTGCTCATCAGGCTAACTACAATTACTTTGCACCCTTGTTAATTTTATTTTTAGATGAGCTTAATTCCCATTTTAATTGTATGTTGGCTTTCCCCGTAGCAGACAATGTCAGCTCTGGAGACCCTCTTGTTGCTTAGCCTACAGCTAATCCAGTAGGTTAAAGGACATGCCTTTAAGAGATTTATTTTGCCTAACTTCAGCAGCCTAAAGTTGGGCATGTGGTCTGTCCTTGGCAGCTACGTTCCCTCTCTAGTCTATGGAGAAAGAGAGGTACCTTCAGTAAATGAATTACAGTAATTCAGTCATTCGCAAAGATAGGTGCCGAAACACAGGATTTCTGTCTCTCCAGTGACTATCAAAAGAATTTGGCCAATAGCTTGGATGAAATGTCTGATTCTTAGATTGCTGAAGTGAATCTGGATGTTAGCAGTCTGTTTTCATATAACCAAAATAACTCTAGTTCTCCAAAGTAATCTTCATTTGTTGGTATCCCATGCCACTATTTCCAGGTACAAACAATCCAATCTCTGTTTTGGAGAAGAAATGAAAAATGACTAATAAAACTACAGATATAAGAGTTACCACTCAGCCAATTTGGCTTTTCCTAATTATTCTTCAGAGAACATGTATATAACTAAATATATCTGTTCTTTTTGTAGCCTGGGTTCAGCCTATGTAACATAAAACTCAGTCTCACAATTCTAGAGGAGCAGTGGGCCTAAACCCTTCCTTTTTTTCCGGTGGAAATGCCCATGTTCAGATCATGACCAGGTGAACACTAGCTGAGTTTCAGTGACTGAATCTTTCAGGCTTGCAGTTGGAATAAAGCTTTTGATGGGAGATTATTCATGCAGAGTTTGGGATGCTTATCCAAAGCACTGTTTTAAACTATGTAGAACAATTTTCTACATTGCCTGAAAGCAGAATTTCAACCACCATTACCTTTCTGAAGGAATCTGACAAGTTCTTTTATTACGTGTCATTAGTTTTCCACAGGTCAGGTGGACTTCAGAAGTCTGTGTTTCCTGCATGGTTACTGCCTTTTTATTTTATCTATTTTTCCTGTGGCCATCAGCATTCTGGTTTTGGCTCCCTGACATGACTGTCCTCTCCCGTGTTGCAGGAGCACTGGAGCTGGAGGTGCAGGACAGAGCCTGTGCTTACAGGGCTGCTGGGATCTGTCCTTGGCTGGGCTCTTGCTGTCTTTGCTGCGAGTGCCTCTCCCAGGCCTCTGGCTGTGCTGCTTGGCTTTTACCTTCCCTCCCATAGCCCAGGGGTGGGCTTTGGCAGTGTCAGGCTGGTGCAGGAAAGCAGCTTTGTGCAGCTCATTGAGGGCTGGCTCTGCACTGCCTTTCTCCTTTAGTGGAACCAGGAGCCATGAAGCAGAGCAACCAAATAAAATGTATTTCAGCTGAAGAAACGCAATAGTTCACAGTATAACATTGATGGGGCTGGGGTCCTTCTGCTTCTTTCTTCCTTGCACAGCAGAGTGCAATGAAACCTGGGTGCTACCAGAGGATGTCTTAGGGCGCAGCTTTGCCTTGGGAAGCTCAAACCACTGCTGCCAATTCTTTTCTCTGTGTGGTGGTCTCCTTTTCCTCCATCTCTCTGATGTGCTGCAGAGGTGAGGAGTCATGCGTTTGCTGCTCCCCCCAACTCTGCATCAAGGTCTTGGTAGCAGAGACTCCCACCTTCCCCTCAGGAGCAACACTTCAACTGATTCTGGGCACCAGGTTACAATTCTGCTCATTCTGAGAGAAATCTCCACCATTTAGTGAACTAAATTGATTCCAGCTTGCTACAGAAATAACAGTAAAGAATAATATCTTTATTTATGAACTGCCACTTTCAAATTGATATTAATAATACAATAAACTGAATGCATGGAGGATTTTTTCTCTGTTGGATCTTTAGAAAACTTTTACATTAACACAGAAAGAGAATGGTTGCTGTAGTTCAGCAAGGTGTGGGAGTTGCTGGATGTTGTCCTAAGGGCTGTGTGTGTGGAAAGGCATGCTTTAATGTTCATCATACTTTCTTCTTGCTATAATGTCTTGGAAACTGTGCATTAAAAATATAAGCAATGAAGAAGAGAATAGTTATAAAGAGGCTGACAGGGATCATCCTTTTAAGTAATGTGAGTCATTTTCTTGTATCATGAGAAAGGAAGGGAGTTAAATTCATGAGGGGTGAGCAACTTCTACCCAGTAGGAGCTTTCATAGCAAAAGGTAAGATTGGTTTTGCCCTGAGAGATGATGGAAGGATCCCTCTACACAGGCGATGTCTCTTGACAAGACAGGATATAAATCGGAAGTTGGATTATAGCCCACACAATTTAATAAGAAAAAAAAAAAGGCAGAAAAACCCCAAACCAGTGCAAACCTATTCTTTACTCCTTCATTTCATTAGTCCACTCACAGCCAAACATCTCTGATGTCCCAGGATGTGTGTACTTGGATCACTTGAAAACTTAGGCCCCATAGTTAAAAGCTGTCAAACACAGAGCAGTGACAGATGTGTTATGATTATTATTGCTTATTTTATCTGTGTGCATTGTAACACGTACCACACACGGGGTATGTATAAATTGCAGCACAGTTGATTCTTTTTGTAGATCTTGCTATGTTGCCTATTGCATTTCCTTTTAATAAAGCAAATGTGTCACCATTGCCACAGAATGATAGGAAATGCTAGTTGTGGCCAGGTTATTTCACAATAAATTTTTTATTGTGAAAAAGATGCTTCCTCTTAAACGAGTTCGATGGTTACTGCTTCCAAATATAGAAACAGCGTATTTAGAATAATGTGTATGAAAAATGTATTCTCAAGCCATTATTAGTAGTTAGAAGGTACAGAGGATATATATATTGGATTATGACTCGGTAAACTTATTTTAAAAAGGGAGCTCTGTGCTCTATTGATATCTGTCTTGGAGACATGCAACCTAGAAAGAGAGGGAAAACTCAACGCAGACTGGCACACTTTCAGTTCTCTTAAAGCAGTGGAAATCCAGGTTTCAAGGAGTTAAAAAGTTTGCTTGCGGTCTTCCCTAGAAACTTCCTGATGCAATTGGTTTCTATTTGAACTTTCAAAAACTACTAGATTCTTTTCCTGAGTGATGATGTATTTTTTTTTTTTAATTCTAATAAGAGATATTTATACTCTCTTTAACAATAAATTGCCATTCACCGAATGGGTAAGGTTTTTTCTAGGTCTGCCTAAGAGCAATATGGAATTTATAATTCATAAATTTTCATAATTTTCTTTCACAATTAATTTTAGAAATGTCACAAGAGTCAACAGGACTAATCCCTGGGAACTGGAGACACCAGTCAATGGGAGGTCAGAAGTACAAAGCTGCAACTCACCTAACAAGAGATGAAATGATGTTCATGCATTGCTCTAATAAGCAATTTGCATTAATCACTTTCTGGTAGACTCAGTAGTGTGTGTCCATGGAGGGATGTTCTTTCCCAGGCATTGATTGCCATTGTACATATGAGTTACTTTCAACATATTTTTTGATCATTTTCAGTACGTATATAGAAAGGTTAGCAAGAGGAATATTGTACAACCAGATTTTAATAAAAATGTCAATTATATTGAAATGCTTCAATACCAACTCTATCTTTATTATTGACACAGTAATAGAAAAAAGGCGAGCAGAGTAATTAGCAAAGCAATCGATTCCAGTGTTATGTAGATCTTCTGAAAAGAAAAAGAAACTGTTATGTTCACATACCGTGGATCCTCTACTTCAGAAATAACCTTTTCTGTTTTCTTGTTTCTTTGTGTAACCTAGTCATTAGGACCCATTTTAAAAAGTCTGGGAATTCATACTAACTTTACAATATGACTATATGAAAATCAAAAATATATCAACATACAACACTTGTTATACGTAAACAAGTTATGAACAATATTGATAGCGATAGGCTAAGTTCTAACTCGCTTTAGTGGAATCTCTATCTGAAATTCATGATAAGAATAATCCACATTTAAAAAAAATAATAAAAAATTGCATTCTCATGCCTGCATACAGACGGGGAACATTATGTTGCAGGTTTAGCACTTTCAGATGCAAGCAGTGCGTTAGGGCAAGTGCACTTATAGACTACAGCTCCTAACATACTCCTGGCAGTAGTGGATCTGTCTCTATCCCGTGAAGGTTACTTTCACTTCTTCAAGACTAGGAATTAAACTGGCGGAAAGATAGCTCTGTGGATGTGTGGAGTCCAGCTAACTAGCACAGAGTAAGGGTCCAGGCAAGGCCACCGTGGCCTTCTGAAAGCTGTAGAGCAGCTTCAAACTCTACGGGGGTAACACATACACAGTATGTCCTTTAGTATGGTGTCTTTACAGGATCACATATGTCCTTAAAGAAACTTGTTATTATATTCAATTGTATTGGTTTGATTATCTTAAAAGTGACTTGTCCTATTGCTGGAGAATGCTTTTTTTTTTCCTTTCTTTTTTCTTTTTTTTTTTTTTTAAGCAGATTCAATAATTAAACAACTGGAGAAGCAGTTTAGTTATATAAGTATATTACCTCTGAGCCCAAAGTAGTCCTTCTCAGTATGATATGTTTAAAAATATTTCTAATCCAAACTCTGTAGAAGGTGCTCACAAGGGACAAATAACTTAATATTGACATAGCCTTAAATATATTGAAAAGACATAAATCAGAATAATGAGATTCATAAATCTGTTAATATTAATGGAAAAACCTTTTGGGAAATGTAGTGTAAAATCAAAGAAAAATATGAACTTGAGATGTAAGCGATGATTCCAGTTAAATGAATAAAAAATTGGATATTTTGTTCCTTCTCAAGTCAGAAAAACACATTACATCCTTTTGAAATTGTGCTTATGTCTTTAATACTGTCATAAACAGAAAGAACACAAAAAAATATCAGGGAAAAAAAAAAGTCTAAAGGTATCTCTAAAAGCCTGCTAATAAATTAAAACCCTGGAACAATTTGTTTTTCGCATCATGAAATGAGGAAAGCACCATGAAGCCTTTCTTTCAAAAATTCTCTCTAGAATCGATAGACTAATTCTACACTGAATTTCAAGGCTATAAAATTTTATTAGCAAGAAGAATATGTATATTGTTATTCATTTGTTCACACTGCAATGGTTAAGGTTCTGTCAGCATTTCCATTAAAAACCCCTATAATTTAACAGGAAATTCCAACAGACATAAAAATGCATTCAGGCTGCATTTCACAAAAGGGCTTCCTTAACCATATTCTTAAAATTATTTCTGTTTAGGTGTTTTATGAATTAACAAGAAGTGAACTGTCTTGTCCTTAGAGGTGCATATCATCTCATACCCACTGCAAAGTATTACCAATGTCAGCAACTGCAAACCCAGTGCTCGCTCGCTCTCTCTCTCCTGGCTGACCGTCTCTGCCCATCCACCATCACAATGAGGAAGTCCATGACATCTGTCCTGCTTCCAGTTACTGTGCCAACTTTGACTTCTCTGCACTGTTTACCTTTGTTGGGCTGTTGTGAGTTTGCCTTGAAAAATCTTCTATGGAGCTTTGGGACTCGTCCATGGCATGGGGGCAGATTCCATGTGCAAAGATCCCGTGTTGGCTGGAAGCACTGCAGCTTCCGATGAAGACTTCTAGAGCAGCTGCAGTGTCTGTGTTGGATGAGGACCTAGTTAGGCCCCAGGCCAAGTAGCTGAGAGCGATGCACAGATTCACTTAAAGCTCAAAGGGGTGCTGGGCTGGTCCAGCCTGATGTCCCTGTTGTACAGGACCTGGGGCTGGACCTCATCCTAAACCCTACACTAAACTCAGACACTTCACTGATGTGGAGAGACGTCAGTGTGTTTGCAGATGCTTTACAGTCTCTTCCTCAAGTAGTTTGCTCCCGTTATGAATCACATCCTCTGCAAAAAGCTGAATTCTGTGTCTTAACAACATTGATACATACTTTTTGATGTGGCAAGAAATGTTTTATTGCTAGTGATTTAAACAGATCTTGTTGTATGTGCATCTAAGGGCAGAGCATAACTCAAAAAGGTTTGGAAAGACTTTTTCAGCAAAGACAACTTTGGCTGTTGGAACTATCATATATTCATGCTTTAAGCATATTTGTTCGGTATAGAGGCCTCTTACCTCTACGGTATCAGACAAACTTCTGCACTTAACACTGATAAACTATGCTTGTCAGGGTGAGAAATAAGATAGTTTAGAAGCTTTTATGTTTCCTAACTATATCATAAAATCTTCAGTGAATGTCTCAGAAATCTGTTTGATTAAGATTTGTAGAAAATCATGGAGTTTTCAAAGTAATCATGAAATTGAAAGAGTTTGAAAAAATTCTCAGATTCTCCACTTCTTAGTTGAACTGGCTGCTGCATAACAGTGAAAGTCAGACCATAACATAGTGTTTGCCCCATTTCTTTAATGTTGTCTCAAAGATGGTTCTCATTCATGTGTAGCTGACTACTGTATATCAACAGTGCTTTCAAATCTCAGATCAATATCCTGGATGTTTTCAGAGAAATTAATTAGTCTCACTGAGGGGTTACTTTCCTCGGTCGAAAAAACCCCCTTTGCTCCAGTTGGTATTGACTACATAGTCAACTGGATAGACACAATGTTTACCCTCCTAAGAGGTCAATTTAAGTGCTCCAGGCAATACAGTAAATGTAAGAACTCACTTTTCTGCTGTTTCATTTGTAAGCATTGACCACACACAGACTTTTGGTTGAGTAAAATTGTTTCAGGCTATTGCTCCACTTTCTGTTTTTACTAAGGCTTACCCGTGATTCTAATATGATTCTTAAGTTAGTAATTTTCTTCGTAGTGATGGTCACTTCCTTAGCAGCAGTATGTCAAAAAACCTCTATTGATTTCAGTAGAAGCAGATGAACTTTTAAAGAGGAAACTCTTCTGAAATCTCTTATTTGATCACAGTATTGAAATTATAAAATCTTACAATGTGCATGATGAAATAATTTTTGACTAGAAAACACAAACTCAATAATAAAAATAACCTACATTTTCCATAACACTACCTACATATTTATTGTATTTTGCAGTGTTGGAGTGATGTAATATTCGTTAGGGAGTCAGAAGCTGCAGTTTATGTTTATACATGAGGTATTTCTGCAGGAATATGCTGTACCCACTGTGTAACTTATAGATGTCCATTTTTAAACCTACAGGAAAGGTACATTTCTAAGCTGTTTATGCTTACATGGTGCAGAATTTTATCAGAAATTGATGACTTCATTAGTAGACTTTGGACTAGTGTTGCAGTGCCCTCTTCTAGGGTTGCAGACCTTCTTCCATCCCCAGTTCCTGAGAAACAAGTTTGGAAACTGGAAAATTTAATTTTGGTATTTCATAATTGAAGCTTTTTTGGCTTATTTCCTTTTCATTTTCCTTCACCAGACATTTTAAAAAAAAAAAAAAAAGAAAATAACCCCAGCAAGCTTAAGTGACCTGAAAACGAAGGGATGTATGTTGGGCTGCCTTGCAGTGGCTTTTAACCACCAGTCTTAAAGTCTACAATTTGTAATGTTAGCATGTCATCAGGAAATTAAAACCAGTGGTCAAATTCTCCCCTTATCTAAAATGTCTCAACTCAGTTGGAGTTTACTTCCCAAGAGATAACATGAACTATAGGACCATTAAACCATATCTCTTTGTTTCAGTGAATATTTCAATGTTTTGTATTTTTCAAGAGACAGTGGGACTTTCCTTTAACTTACTGTCTCAAATACATTCTGAGTAGATGGGAGACATAGACTGAGAGCCTCTTGAGCAGAATAAAAATTCAAACCCATTCTTTTTTTCTGTGAGAAGTACCCTCTCCTCTGGGGTCCTACTGGCCAGACAGGGACTGCTGCCTTTTCAGTTTTATTATTTTAGCCCTTGGTTATTTTGAAATGAAAGTGTTTGTAACTTTGGAAATAACTGAATAGGTTTTTGCTGAAAACCTCATTTGATGAATGCATTATTTGTTGAAACAATTCCTGAACTCTGTATGAATAATTATGGGTTTTAGTAAATTCTCTCTAGAGAGTTTATCAGATCATTTTATTGCATATAGAATAAAGTTAGAAACCAAGAAAGTATTCTGCAGTCAGCTTCCTGCCTGTCTATTAAAAGTGGGAAGCCCTGTTGGGTTTTCCTTCCTATGACAGTTTGCCCATAACTCTTTAATCAGTTTTCCATAGCTGAAAAGTGTTGCTGGCTTTGTTTATTACTGTGAACTGCGAGTCTCTGTTCTCTTCTTGGTATACCCAACATGAATCATGGTTTATAAACATCCTGTTGGTATTGATGGAATAACTAGGGAGTTAATAAGACTTTGATCTTTTCAAGCAACTCGCATATACTAAGGCACAATGTTGGTAGAGTCTTCAAAGTGCTAACATACAAAAAAAAGGCACACAGAAAAAACCTCCACGAGTATAGGCTGTACACCGAAACATTATTTCATGTGCAATGATTCTGAGAACACCTCTTTAAAAAACCATGAGGTATTTTGAAGTTCCAGAATAAAGCTCCAAAATAAGTTAAAATTTCTCTGATCCAAGGAATACAACAACTTATTTAATTTTTTTCCCCTATTTTACAATAATATATTCTGGAATTTCTTGTAAAAGCTGAGAAGGGTCAGCTATTTGGACATCTGACATCTCTATTTTTTCTTTTTTTTGTTTCTTTTCTGCTATTTTTTTGTTATTTCCTGTGGACAAAATGGCTGCTATCTTTTATAGAGATGGTTATAGACGTGTAGCTATCATTTAGCAAAGCACCATCCATTTCTTCTTGTGTTTAAGGATGGCAAACATTGCTTCATGTAAAAATAGTTTTAGGATGGCATAATTTATAATGCCAGTATTCTGAAAATAGACCATTTGTGAAACAATCAACAGTTATGAAGCAGTTTTTAAAAGCATCTTTTACAAGAAGTTTTTTTTTTTTTGCAAACTAGACAGTCCTTTAAAGATGACCCTGTGGAGTACAATAGATTGGACAAACAGTGAGAGACAAGTTTCAGGTTGCTTTTGAATAACATCTAAAGCTTCATGGTGGCCCCTTTGATGTGTGCCCAAGGGGACTGACCACCTGTGTTGGTTTGTGCAGTGATGATTTGTTAATCAGGAAAACAAGAAATACAATATGGCCTCAAGTAAACTTTTAAGTAATCTTAGATGATATTTAGTTTTTTTTCATGATCTTTACCTTATTCTTTACACAAAATAATTTCATCAGCATTATTAACTACTTAATTCTGTGTTTTTGCATTCAGACTTCCAAGAAGATGATTTTTCCATTTTTTTTTATTATTTTTCATATACCTCCTAGATTAAACTGCGTAAAGGGCAATCAATATATATTGCCACTTCTTTCTTATATCTTTACACATGTGAAGTTCACTCGGGGTTTTTTCACTTTAGAAGTCATTACTGATTATTGAATATATTATCTCAAATAGCCACTACTATAGAACAATTACCTGTGTCCTGATTTTTTCCCTAAAAAACCCAAATGAATAAACCATTATTATTTTACAGTCATTTAGAAAGACAAAGCTAAGTAAACTGTCTCTATAGCATAATAAATGCTGATGTCCACAATCTTTCTTGCTCCCATGGATTTCGATACTGATCAATGAGGCAATGACAGATACTTTTCAATTTCTATATTGGCTGTAAATCAACCATGCTGCAGTCATCTGAAGTGGCAGTAAATACCCCCCTCTTTATAATTTCCTGAACATTAAAAAGGATATCTATTTCTTCAATTAGGAAGTTAGTGTCAAGAGGATATATTGAAGCTTGAATTTGAGTAATGAAGTCCTGGACTGGTAAGCATCCTAATATTTAAGACACTTGCCAGTCCTCTTTTCCTTTTCAGAGAGGGATTGCAAAAGGAATAATGAGGGATTATTCCAGGTGAGCATACAGAAATGTGAGAATACTGTCTTCTAGACTGAACAATGCTCTTTCTCTACAGAGAGCTCCAAGTGATCGGTAATGTCAGGTTTTCTTCAGCAATCATGTTTTAGCTTGTGTTTTTTCTACAATGCGTTTCTGAAGGGAAACTCATCCCTGTTTACGTAAAACTCTAATTAGAGAAAAAGTTGCTAGGGAGTTCTTAAACTACAGATACTCTTAGGTGAATAGCTGAGTGACTGAGAAATGTCAGTTTAGTTCAAAAAAGGACACAGAGTTGTGTTCAACCCTGGTACACTCGTATAAAGGAGTTTTAGGTCCAGGAAGTTATACTGGTTTAAATGTTATGGGAAAGCACTAGTGTCCTCCCAATTAATTTTACAGATTGCTAAAACACTACGGTGGATTTAACTTTAAAATGGCTTACAGGCTTTCCTCATTCTACTGGACCTGGCCTCAAATCTATCTTTTAGGATATAGTTTGTTAAATGACAGGAGCAAGAGCTTCATTCTGTGACATGCTGAACACCTGCTGAAAGACAAATTTCCTAAAAATTCTTCCAACTTCAGCCATCACCACAGGGACTAGGAGAAGCTGAGAAGCTTGGGCTGCTGCTGTCCTAGGCTGGTTAGCCCCACATCTCCCTGTTCATGTCCAGAGCACTCCTATCCTGCACCTGGGAGTACACATCCTGTTTTTCTTCAAACCAGACCCTGGATCATAGTCTGACCATTCAGAAAACCAGGCATAGGCAAAGGTGGGAACATATGCTAATCAAATCTGTGTGTTTGATTAAATGAGTTGGCTAGTTACAGAGTGGCAACATGCTTAAGAGGTGGGGTAGAATATAATGACATTGATCCATGATATTATTATGTTACTTTAGGACACTGAGACATCATCAAATGATTTTGTATGACATCATCCTTTTGCTCCTATTGTGCCATGTCTGTCACCTCTTGTCTTCTGACATAATGAGGTGGGAGTCTGGTGATAATGGTCCTATCCTCTGCCACAGAAATCTTGTCCTCCTCCAGGGCAGTGTCCTGCCTGGTCACTGAGTGAGACAAATAGGGGAAAAAAAAATAAAATAAAATATCACGTCATTGCTACCAGCATCCAAATTCATAAGCACAAAAGGAGAAGTAGAATTAAATTGCATGGGCAAACTTCTCTTACTACTATTTGATGGAAATCTTATTTGTAGAGTTGATTTTTCTTTCAAAGCATGCCTTTGTGATACGATTCCATGTTAAGGATCTTCCTACCATCACCCAGATAAATGTGTTTCTACCTAAATGCTACTGCAAGCTCACAAATTCCACTTAGGAATTGTTTAGTTCTATTTAGTATTTTGACATATGTCCTCTTTTCAAGTGAAGTGTTGCCTTTTTTGCCTTGCTTACTTTAAATTTACCATTGGGATTAATTTGGTTATTTACTCTCAATAGTGGAAATAAGTCAGAGGGGAAATGTTTTTCACACTGAGCAGGCACCATGTTCTTCTGGTATGAACATTCTTTTCCTTTGTTTTTGAAACAATCGTTTGATTTCTTAGGCTTTCCTTTCATGACATTTAGGAGAAAAGGAAACTGCTGTTGAATACGGGATGCCTGGGATTTCTGTTTTATATTATACTTTTTAAATATTTGAACTCTGCTTCAGGACGGAACAAATTAGAGCTGAAACTGCAGGGTGGGTAAGGAGTTTCAAGGTTTCCTTATTTGATTTTCAGAGGTCTATATTTACCCTACTCTGTTTTATATTGTGAAGTACCCTTTCTGCTCACTGTGAACAGTCTTTATTGGTAGTGGGCTTCTAACTAATAGTTACCTGCACAGCAGCTGCTAATGTTCTCCATGACTACGTTTTTTTAAAAAAAACACACAAAACCCCCAAAACCAAACAAAAACCAACCAAAAAAAAAGAAGCTTTCTTGTGCTGTGTACTTTGACAGATGTAAGAAAACTTCCCTCATTTGCTGTTTCATTTGTGTTTATACCCTCTGCCTATGTCAAAGCGCAATTTTTTGCATCTAGATTTCAGCTTTAAAAAACAACCCAAAACCTTAAACCAACATGTTTTCTCTTCCTTAATAAGAAGCAGGTGAGTCACAGGTCTGTGTGTTGCAATTTTGTTCGGTGGGACACATGCACTGCTGGCACTGCAAGCTGGTATCTTCCCGGAGTCCCAGCTAGACTCCACCTAGAAACTAGTGCTCAGTTCATATGCTTGTGATAAGGTGATGTATAATCTCCTTGCTATTGTATTGGGCATATTTGCTGTATGATAGAAACTTGATAGAGATTCACTTGTTCAATAGAAGGCCAGGTGAGACGAAACTCATTTGCTAACATTTTATCTGTGCCGGCGGTTTGGTGGTTCTTATATACAGTAAGCAATAAAACTAGTTAAAAGATCATTAAATAACTCCCATGAAGTTATAACAATGCAATAAAAACATCTAACAAATACAGAGCACCTTGCATCATAGAGCCTTTTAATCAGTTTTTTCCTGGGCTGCGTTCAGACCAGCGACCGTTAATCTATCAGCTATCCAATCTCCAGTGCCATATTTCCTCTTTTGCTCTGAGTTCTTGGGCTGCCATGGAGAGAGAGCTGAAATCTTGCAGTACTCACTGTGGTGTGCCAAGCAGCTGTTCAAAGCTAGAGAAATTGCTTTGAACAAGGCAGAGAGAAGTTCTGATTTTAAACTTCCATATTAAAGTGGTAATGAACTGTATTTTTGTACATAGCTTTGAAAATCTCCACTGCGGAATCATTCACTATCAAGGGTCATTTTAATAACATTGATTGTTAAAAGACACAGCTCCCAGTGTAAAAACAGAACTCATTAGAATTCAGGATAAAGCTGATTACAGAGGAATGCGTAGAATTGAATATTAAGAAGATTAAGAAGAGCTGGCTATCAGTGCTATATTCCAAAGGGAAATCCATCATGTGCTTACTGTCCCAATCAGTGGTACCCAAAGGCAATGTGTACCTCTGTGAGTGTACCCTACTGGAGAGGGAACTCTCAGAGTTTGGCCAAGGGTAACTATAAATATTAAAACCTTTATTATCAATGTTTGATAGAAACATAAAAAATTTATAGTTGTGTACAAATTCTTTCTTTTTCAGAGGAGACGCATGAGATTTTATAATGCCACTGTTAAATCACTCTTTTTTTTTTTTTCTTTCAGACAAATTCTAATTATTTCTGCCCAAATTTATTTCTTTCTTTAATAGAGGTAGCATCATCCAAAAGAAGTAAAATAGAATGAATAGCTGAGCCCTATATACAGTTAAATAGTAGATTCTGTATCAAGGTCGTTCAGATAGGCTGCCGTGCTACGTTTTGTTTCTTTTTTTTTAAATTTCCAATCCCCTAGCCCCTCTGCCTCCTTTTGCTATTCAGTATGTGATTGTCACAGACTTTCTCTTGTTTAGAAATAAATGCATTCAGACATCTTTGGAACTTGCAAAAGCATAGTCTCAAATTACAACAATCATTAACATAACAGTAACACATAGGAGTTATCCAGGATGTTGAAAAACCTGTGAAGCTTTCAATGCACTCTGTAGCTGTATGAGACCGAAATGAAAGGCGAACATCTACCTAAATGTGAATTTCCACCTCCCCATAACATAAAAATGGAATTACTTTTCACATTGTTGAGAAGATTCATTAAATGGATGTAGAATCTTAAGAGGGAGAAACACCTTGTTTTGTAGTGGGAAGCTATATAAGACGTGGCAACATTTATATATTTAAAATACGATTATCATAATTGAAATGTAGAATTAAACAATCCCACGCTATTTGGGATAATGGAACAATAAATGCAAGCCTCCTGCAGAATATGCCAAGAAACTAACTTAGAAGAGAATATAGTCATTAACTGCACTAGTATCATTATAGAAATTTGGTTTATAGTTCTGTTGTGAAGTACACAAAAAATCAGCTAGGATATATCAGCTTTCCACAATTCACTACTGTTTTCTGCCTGCTCAGTTGGTGTCTTTTAAGTGACCAAGGGACAGTGCTCACCAGGGCCTTTTCCCCGCTCCCAGCACCACCTCCAGTGAGGGCCCAACTCCGCTCTATATGTGGTACCCCACAACAAATAATCAATAATCACCTCTTCAGTTTGTCTTGTGCCCTTTGCAAGTCTATTAATATTGTTGTTGCAGAAGCGCTTGACAGAGAGATAGAGGGGGGAAAAGAAGAAACCAGCCGTTAAAAATATGTTCCCAGGCTTCCTGTCCTCCCATGTAACGTGGGCTACCGTGCTGCCATGGCCCCACTGTAGCTAGTAGGCCTGCAGAAAATAATTGGAATCCTTTTGGCTTTCAAGCAAACTAGACTGTGTGCCCAACACAGTATACGTAACTGTGTGGATTTTCATATATTTTGAGCAAAAACGCATTACCCCCCCGCCCCCAATTTAGATGCAGCAATGTATTTATGGTGACACTGCTATTGCACTACTATGTTGCAATGTTCAGTTTAGTTACATTGCTATAATTTTATTTAATTTAGAATAACAAAAGCCATCATAATATTAAGATAATCAAAACTATATGAATAGCTGGAGTTTCCTTTGTATAAATCAATTTATTTTGAATAGACAAAGACTATAATACACTCTGCTGCAACCTAGGACAAAGTACTGTTTGTTGTAAAGAGTTTCAGTAAATGTCCATGGACCCTCTCAACTGTAAATGAATGTTTTTGAATAACACCAGTAATCTGAAGGTAATTAAAGTAGTTTATGCAAGGTGCAATAAACAGCCATTGTTGTGTCTACAGAACATTACTTTATGCTACTGTGAAGATGATGTCTTTTTAGCCTCCTAGCTGTTTTGAAAAGAAATTCAGAGGCCACTAGTCTGAAAGAAACAAGGACAAGATAATAACTAGAGACGCAATTAATCCCTGTGCTTTGGAATAGTACAAATTGTTACAACAATCACAGAGAAAGCTGTACAGAGGTTATAGGAAGGCAAGTTAATGCAATGCTTAAAAAAAAGAAATGAAGAGTGTTAGAAAGACCTAAATTACAAGAGCAAAGAAATGAAAATACAACTTAATAAGAAACAAATGTTGCATGCTGTGTATTAACAGTGGAATGCTTGCAGAAAATATGGAAAAGTCTTTGTTTACTCAACCCTGACTCATGGGCAAAGGTTTACATAAACTGGGCTTCTTTCCTGATCACAAGTATGTGGGAAGTCCTGTGGGGATGGGTAGTCAATAGGCCTTCTCAGTCACTTGAAATCAGGCACGTGTTTGGATATATTAATTCAGGGTAAAATCCTGGTTCTGTAATTGTCTGCAAAAAGCTTCCATTTTATCACTGGGTCCAGGATCCCGCATACACTGGGCTCCAGCTAGGAGCAACACAGTGCCGTCAGTCACGATCTGTCACTGGATCTCAGTCCTTGCTCCTCTACGTCAGCACACATTGCTGTGTGTCTTCCCAAACCATTTCTGGTGCTCTGTTTCACTTACTGGCAGGAACGAGCTTTTGTCTTATGTGCAAAGAAGGAAACAGTAGCAATACAAATCCTCATTAATGAACATGCAGAGCAGATCCTGCTCTCCAAGGCCACCTCACCTATTTTACCTGGACTCTCTCAAGCCTGCATCACCTCCAGAAATCCAGAGAGCCTTTGGCAGGCTAAGTGCCAGGACCAAGGAAGTAGAGGTTTATATAGTGGGACATCAGAGTGGGAAGGGAAAAATGCATCTTGAAAGGACCACAGCGGGTGATGTAAACCCTCACTACAGTCTATGGTAATTTAATGAAAGTAAGTAAAAATAAATAAATGTCTGACTCCGAACCAAGATGCAGCTGACCTAGTCTGAATGGGAACTAGAATGCAGTTGACCTATTGCATCGTTAAATTAACTTCCTCAAGGGGAAGGTATGAGAGTTACATACTTTTTTTTTTCTTCTTTAAAAAAAAGTTTTAATAATTCAAAGAAATGTCTAATGTTGGCAAATTTGCACGGTAAGTACTTGATGGATTGAATTCATTCCCTCTTTGTGTGCTGACATCCTACTCGCTGTATAGGGAGATTCTACAGATGTACAGAAATGCTGCACAGGATGGGATGTTTCTTTATGGCATTTCCGTGTGCTTTAAATCTGAAGAGTTTTCTGTGTGTGTGTTTTATATTGAGTCATTAAGTACAAAAACAAACTTATTCACAAACCAACTTTGATCTAGGTTTCCTGTGATTTATCTCTGCTGTCTATAGCATGCACTGAAATCCTACCTGATTGTTATTAGCTCCCCAAATATTTATATCACTCCAGATAATCAATGCTTATCACAGTCAATACAGACGTTACAAGTTCCTCAAAGAAAGGCACTGTCAGCATAATAGCATTTTAATTATTGCAGCATATGTTTTCAAATGAGTCTTTTGTTTACAATATCAATTAAACAGAGTAACCATATATATCTAATTAATAGATGTTGTTAAAAATATTGCACATGTAAATCACAGCTTTTCCCACTAAATGTATGAAGTGATAATGCAATGTCTTGGAGGTATTAATGTTCACTTAATTAATTTAAATCATGTTGCTAGTGCTGTTTTCTGTTTTGATTCCCTTGCGTTTGCACTCTCTACAGGATGTTTTTCATTCAGCTGCTGTGTAAAACAAATTTGCTTGTGGGGGTTTGGTGATTTAAAGTATCTGACTGGCACCAGTACATTAGTTAGTCTACATATAGCTGAAACCATAATTGAAATATTTGGAGAAATAGAGCTAGCAGCATCTACTGGCTAGAAAGACACAGATGACATGTTTTTTGTTTCCAAGTGTTCTGTAAGTTCATGGGGAAGTTCAGTGGAGAACAGGCTGAGCCCTTCTGTCCCTCAGCTTCCCGGCTTTATGGAGCCTCTTATTCCCTGTACCATTTTGAAGTTCTACAGAAAGAAGTACAATGTTTCTTTTTTTAAAAAAAAAGAAATTTCAGAGAAAACTGCTGTATTATCTACTTTGTAAAGAAAACTTAACATAAATCCATCTCCTAACAGAATCCAGTCTAGGAATGTCACAAGAATATTTCCATAGGCAGCACAGTCATGCTTTGAAGAGAGGAATTACTCTTTGTCTCCTTTTAAATGTACTTGCTTCTCATGCAAGATATCAGGGAGCCGGTTCTGAATCAGTATGTGTCTTCTAGCTAGATACAAATCAATGTGAGGATTTTTCATGCCTTAGCTACCTAAAATTTCAACTATTTCCTGTCTAAAGAAGTTGTTGCAGGCAAAAGGTACATTTTGTAAGAGACTTTTTTTTATATACACCTGAGACAAACGGTCTCCGAATCTAAAAAAGTCTTTGGAAAAACCCAACATTTGCCAAGTAAATAACAGGCACACCTTGATTTTTTAGTGATGAATTTCTTCTATAATTTTTTTTTTTTTATATCCTCTTTATCAGGCATATGACAGCCTGGGGGTTTGAAACACAAAAGCACAGAGAAGACAAGCATTAGTGGGTAATAAGTAATTCCTAGGTACAAAGACTATTGACCATAAAAATGGTTTAAAATCATGAGAAAGACAGTTAAAGCAGTGAAAACGCTCTTACTACAAGATGTCAGAGGACTCTGGATATTGGTCTTTTTATACATTTTGGTATCTTTATATTGACATGAATACAAGAATTGACATATTTGCCTATTTCAGTAGTCTGACCTTCTTATGTACTGTACATGTCTTCTTTACTCACTATAGCTAATGTCCAGGAGCACTGGATTGCAATGCCAGACATTTAGTTGAACCTCCTAAATCTATCCATAAAGAAATTAAAATAATGCTAAAAGCATATGCATATTTATGTTCAATATTTATTTTTCCATCTTTGGATTCACTTCTCACTAAATGAAAATTAAAAATATTTTTAAATGGTTGAACACATTGCTTTTATTACTGTTATTAACCCTTATGTGGTTTGTTACCATGGTTGGTTACATGGTTACCATGTGGGTTGTGATGTGCAGAGGTGCACTTGTGAGCTGTATCTTCATTTAGCTGGTCTGTTGCATTATCTCCGAGGACAATTAACTAACATTAGGAGATTTGGTGCCACTGGAAGGGCAGTAGATTAAAAGTTGATCCAGTGTTTTCCTTCAGCATAGATTGGTTCTCTTCAAGTAAAGTTTCAGGTCACTTTAGGGGCATCGTTGCAGGTCAATGAGCACTGATTTTATTAGCCTCTCTAGCAGGTAAGAAGGTTTCAGTTTTAATGAATGCAAGAGCAAATATTTGACAAAAAGTGAAAAGCAAAGACCGGAGGTATATACCCTAAAGTGAAAGAGGGAGGAGAATAATGAGTTTGAAAAAAATAAAACACAGATTGCTAAGTGGAAAAGAATGCTACAAAGGTCTCTGTGAATCTTCAGTTCCAGTAGTTTCTGCCAATGTCTATTATTACTATTTCAAGTAACCAGGTACATATGGCATGTTTGTAAGTAAAGCAGTCAATGAAGTTAGTTACACCTCTGCATTTATTACCTTACCCCTGAGTATTATTAACTTTTACATTCCCCATAAAATATAATTTATCACTTAAATAATTTGCTTTGTGTCAGGGTTCAGTGTGCTCCAGTGCTTTCCTGCTCATTAAATGAGATATTTTTACTTAATGAGCCCAGAATGTCCTTTGCATTTAACATTAGAATTGATTTCAAACACTCCATTTTTCTAACATATTTGTGTGTAATTTCAGAATGTGGACTTCATCCCACAATCTTACAGTGAAGAAAAAAGAGCTACAAAGAATAATGATCCATGAATTCTGGAGAGCGACACAGTAAGTATGGGTGAATAATTTAAAAAAAAAAAAAAACTATTATCTACTTGCACTTGCATTCTTTCATCGAGTTTGAAAGTTTGACTTACTATTTGAGCCTGATGCTGCAGTTATTACATACATAATCCTCTATTAGGAAAGTGTTTTTTGAAGGAACAGCAAGATACTAATTTCCATGAAATTAACAGAATATAAAAACAATCCTGCCCTTAGATGTGTGTGTGTGACATCCTGATTCATGTAACAGACAGGTAGTCTTTCAAAGGTACACAGTTCACATATAACCATATAACTATAGGATAAATGAATATCTTGGAAATCTACCAATTTGCACCTAATGGGGATCTAATTCATCTTTTTGCAGTTGCGAATAATCACTTTGCAATGAATTAATAAAATCTGAGTAGAGAAACCCTCTGTTGTGCAGTAAATAATTTGCTTATAATGGTCACGGGGGCAAAAAGGCAGCCCAAACCTCTGAGCTACCCCAGCAATTCCGGGATAAACAGTGTACCACTACACTTCAAATGGAATTTTGCCACCAGCTAGATCTCAGAGTCATGAGTACCATATTCTGGATTCACAACTGGCTGTTCTTTTGAGTCCATTATAACAAATGTGACCATCAGCTGTACACCACTAAAATGCGGAGCGCTGGTCTGATCAGTCAAGTGCTCATGATCCATGGGATCGCGCACGGGCATGAAACAGTCAATAAAGGATAGTGAAGATGAAATTTAATCTTATAAGAAATACTAATATTATGATACAGATTTTTTTATTCTGACTGAAAATGAAAAAAAATAGTAACTCAGGAAATAAGCAAAACCAAAACATCGGTATATTTAACTGAACTTTCAGACTGATTTTAGTTATCATTAAACCTTATATGCATACTTTCCATGGTTGCACCGTCTCACCTGATAAACAGCTTGGGCCTCTCTTTCTATTTGTCCCTCTGTATCAGGTTCCTCAGCTGTCCTCCTTTTCCTATGGGGCATGTGCAATCTGCTAACTGCTATGAGTCAGCTGAACGTGATGGAAATGTATATTGTGGGATGTGCCACGGTTGCTGTGGCATACAGTGAGCAAAGGAGGCAAGCGTGAAGGGAGCACAGGTCCCCTAACTGCAGCTAGGCAATCTGTGGCTCGGTCTCGAAGTTCAGTAGTCTTCCTCAACACATTGTCATGTTTACCAAGGGAAATCTCAAAATTCTTATTAGACTGACAGTATCACATTATTTGAAAAAAGTTTTTGAAATAATGAAATACTACTGCATGAGACCGTGTCATGTCTTATAGGTCAAGGAGAAAAAGACCATTTCCCTAGCTGTGGTAATAGGAGTAACATAGGAGTGTGATTATCTGTACAAGCGTACCAAGTGTGGAATTATCTTTGTCATGTAGGGAGACAAAAACAAATGTAAAATGTAGAATCAACTGTTGATTATAAATTAGTGAAGGGTGAACACACCCAGGTTACTTATTAACACTATCTCATAATTGAACAGGCTATTAAATAACATATACCTCTGATACGGATTGGGGAAACAATGTCATCAGATAGGTAAACTGCAAGGGGACCTGCACTCTTCTCTTGGTGCTACCAGCAGGGAATGCATCACGTACCCCCAGGAAATCAGTTAATTTTCCTTTTCCTTACTGTTCTTCATCCATTTTGTCTATTTAAGTTGCAGATAGTTAAGGCTGGTACATTCAACTAGTCTGAATTAAGAATGCACAATCATTTTTTCATATTTTCACTGTAAAACGAAAAGGAAGATTTTTGTTTTTGGCAAAAACTAATACTACGGTTTACTCCAGAAAAATACCAAAATATCACTTTAGATACTTACTAAAGTTCATAATATTGTGTTGTATTTATATGGACCAATGAGACCTCAAAAAATAAAAAACTTTTCTTTTTTTCTTCTGATGCTGCCCTAAAAATAGATGTGCCCTTAATTTCATTACAATTTTAGAGGGATGTGTGAGATATTTTAATTTTTTAAAACTACTTTACTAGAGGATAATTATCATTGACTGTTATGTTTAAAATTCTAACACCAAAGAATTTATTTTTTAAATGAAAAATAAGTGATAAGTGATTTCAGTAAAATATCTAGCTGAAATACAGATCCATTAAAAATGTATTATCTCCTGCACTCAAGGTGGATAGTAATTTGGTTGCTAGAGAATAAAAGTGCTGGGGATGTCTCAGTGTACACAGAAGGGAAAATGTGATGACTGCATGCACTTGAGAAATTATTATAATGGGTCAGCAAGACTTTTGGGAGAGGGATTTCTGTGTTGCTGAGTTAAATTCAAGACTGGACCTGTGGTTGTTCTAAAACAGGAGCTTTTCTCCTCTTTAGCCTATACCAGTCTTACATACAAGAAAATGCAGGGATATTAGAGAGGGGTCACCCTATCTATTCCTATGACTGACAAAGTTTCCATTTTATTACTATATGTACAGCTGATCATGGTACAGGTATTAGTATATAATTTTTCCCACCAGGGAACTGCCAAGGCTGGTTTTTGGTTGCTGCTGTTGTAGTCGATGGTGTGAGCCTAAGACTGGCTCACAGTCTATTGCAAAAAGTAGTTTGTAGGAGACTACTACAAAAGTATGGTTTGTTGTGGAAAGTCTCTGGCAGACTAGGCAAAACCTGCAGCAAACCACTCACACATGAGGTATTGCAGAGCTGTGGTTGTTGTCACTAATGAAAAGGGACTACCAGCTGCCTGCAGCCTAACTGGAGGATCTTCATATGGGCTGTCTCAGGAAAGTGAGGAGCACAGCAAACTAAGACAATACCCTCGTTTTCCTCTGCTATTCAAGATCCCTTGTCTGAGACCAAAAATGGTTAAAGAGGGGATAAATGTCAGATAGATACGCGTGTTGTTTAAGGGGCAGCACATTGCTCCACTGTACTTGTATCAAAGGCTCCGGTAGATGCATCTGTAGGCAGCAAATTTCACTTAGATTTATATTTGGTTTGTAAATCAACCATTTGTGGTTGAGAAATAATCTATGCGGTTTCAGGAGAGGGTGAGATAAAGGTGCTTATCAGATTCCTTTTGGGGATGGCAGTAGGTAGTTTATAGCCAGTTTCAGTTAACATAAGCTTCTATAAATAAGATACATAACTTTTTACACATGTAGACTAAGGGCAAAGGCTCCCTTCACTCTTTGAGAGCACTGACATTAAATTTTTTATTAGTACCAGTGATGAATAATGCACTTGACTTCAGTTTTGACTACTATTGAGAGAAACTACCACATATTTCTTGCAGGTGTCCATAAACAGCCAACTTTAATGCTGAAGAAAAGTTTATTTTTCTTTTAAATTAATTAATTCTTGCTGAGTTTGAGTTGTTTACCTCCTGTTGTGTGCAGACTTCCTTGCAGGACTGGCATTCCTGTTGCTGCCATCATATTGTTTGTGTGCTCATGGCTGGCTTTCAAGCTATCATTTCTTTATGTCCCGGGGCTATGTGGTATACTTTTACAAAGGGGTCCTGGATTTAATATTGCTGCTGTCATCCGCTTTGCCCATACCTTGTATACTTGCAGGTGCTCACAAACTCTTACAGAGAAATGTGAATTGCTGTTCTTAAATCTTCTAAACACTAGGGATTGTCTTCATTCACACTATTGCCACTGCATGTGAGTTCATCTGGAGGTATTTGTGCACACTCCTGCTTTTATAGCTCAGATTCTTCATGCTTTTCTATTTGAGTCTTGTAGTGCTTTGACTTCTCTGTTATGTTTGGGATGCTCCCATATTGGTTTCAATTTGGCTGCAGTAGCTTCCCTTGCTTGCGAAATTCCAGGCTTCGTTTTAGTTCTTCCATACACTGTTTTTGAGTGTTTTGTACCAAATCCCAAACACCATCTGGCTTTCTACCAGGAAGCTAACCCTTCCCTCCATATTGTGAGATGAGTTGTAGTTCAGCCTGAGAACGATTAAAGACAGTTCTGTGTTTTGTCTCTCTTTTTGTGCTGCTTGCTTAAAACTGAATTTCTTGGATCTTTTTGCATTGTGAGCATATTGCATGTAGGCTGACTCAAATGTCTTTCTAACCACTGTAAGTCTTAAATGAACTTTAAAGTAGGTATTTGCTGAAAGTTGTGAGTGACACAGGGCAGAATTCATTAGCATCCTGTGTTCTTGGGAAGTTACACTGCAGTGAGAAATGCTAAGCAACCTAGGCCTTTGATTTCAATTTCTGAAAGTTCTGAACTGTGATCTGAAAATTGTCATTTAATTAAAGAAAAAAAGATGGTAAATGCAGCTGGTTCTGATGTTCATGAACCTTTAAACATTGCCAGTCTGCAACGATTTTCTCCTTTTACATGTTAAGGGCACAATGCTTCCATGAGGGAAGTGGGCTTGACTGTCATTATACATTGTACTGTATTAATGGCACCAGTTCACTCATATTTTATTCATTAAATAATATTTGTCAATGTGTTTTTCTATTTTGAACTCTTACTGTAAAAGAGAGCATTATCACCTCAAAGCATTTGGTTCCTAGAGTGAATGCCAATACTACCCAGTCACGCCATATTCTCCTAATTATGCTGAGGGTTTCTTTCCTAACAGCATCTATTTTAGGGTGTCAACAATACTTCAGTTAAATGTAGTGTAAAGTGCACTTATTTAGCAAACTTGTCCTTCAGAAAAGGGTTTTTTTGTCTTTAAAACACTGCTAGATTGTTTCTTTCTGTCAGTGCATGATACAGTAGAAATCTTAAATCAATAACACTTTTTATTCCTATGCAGTTGGTGCATAACATCCTTCTTCACACAGAGGTTTAATGTGTTGTAAATTAATTATCTGGAATGAGTACAGGGTCAATGGACCTTGGTATGACCGGGATGTAATGTTAAAGTGTTCCATTTCCTCCCAGCCCTGCTCAGCTCTCTTGCCGACTCTTTTGTATGTGTCAGTTATGCCATCTTCTGCAGTTTGTTCCCTTAAGTGTTGTTAATGCCCCTCTAGGGCTTGATCGATAGGAAAAATTTGCTTTACCATAAATTTGTCCAACAATTTTCTTTCTTCTGAAGATGGAGTATCTTTATTAACTGTACTTGTATAATGCTTCTCAGTAAACTATTCTTACTCTTACTGAAGCTTAAAACAAAAGCCTTCTTTTATATCATAATGAAATTGCAAAGATTCTGCATAAGCAGATACAGACCTAGTTTTTGGCTTTTAGATGCCTAAAAATTAATCAACTATGCTTGAAGTTTCTGGCAGGAGAAGTTTTGCTTTACTGCTTCTACACAGCAAACCACATATATGAATAAAACTGTTATTAGCTGTGAAAATATACCGAGGGAGAGATTCTCAACCATGAACAGTGCAATTAAAACAGACATTCACTGGGTTTAAAGTAGCCAATTTCCTTTAAAAATCAGAGGCCACCTCTATTATTTTTTTTGAAGCCAGCTTGGCTATTAGTTGCTAGGGAAACAAGATCCAAGATAGTGAATAAGGCCTGTCCAGGCAGCACAGTGTTATGGGGGTCTACGATAAGAAAGAAATGCTGGCAGGAACATTCAGTTATAGATAATTTTAATTTTTATTTATTTATTTATCTCTTTACTGCAGGAAGGATGGTCAAAATACGTATACCTTCATATACATTCAAATAGGTGCTGGTACTGCAACATCTTAATTGTCTTCTCTGAGTAACAGATGACACTAAACTATTTAAGGAGCAAACACTTCAAATTTCACTGGAAATAAAAAAAAAGAGATGCTACTTAAAACTCATGGCATGTTGGTGGGATCAATTTAATGTACTGTGCTGTGTCAATGTCACTTTCATAAACTTTTGCTGAAGTGCTTTTCCTACTGTATGTTGAATGATGTTGTCAGGACTGTGAGTCGGGGGTATGGTGGATTCGAGTCTACTTTACTTCCCTTGATGAAAAGGTCACTGCCACTTGTAAATCTGTTTTACTCCCTGCACAGTTGTTAGTGTCAAAGTCTGTCAGCTCTGTGGGATGTTAAAATTATACAACTGTGGTGGGAACAAGGATCACAAATTCCCAGGTGGTACATCCCAAGAAAATGTCTCTGATCTTTGTGTAAAAGTTCTATAGAAAGTTTTTCATTCAGGATTTTCAGCTCACTTTGGCTTGATTGCAGAAATAAACAACATTTCTATTTCATGCCTCCCATCTGGTGAGCCTTCCCCAATGATAGCTCATCACAGGGCCACTTATGTCTGTAGCCCAGGGTTGCAAATGAAACAATCCCTTCTGCTTTATTTTTTTTAGGCTGTAAGGGCTCCAATTAGAGCACAATTAAAACTTGGCCTGTGTTGTGTTATGTGACTATGTTTTGACAAATCATCACAGTAGATCAGCTTCACAAGGCCTCACAATTATTCATAAATTATTTGGAAAATGTAAGTAATAAACAAGAAATAAAACAACTGACCAATTTTGGGCAGGAAAAATCAACTGCCAAACCAGCCTTTCAACCAATGCAAGTAATGCAGATGATAAAAACTTTAAAAGAACTAAACTTTTTTTCCTTTACTCATAGAATCATCTGAAGTGTTTTCTGCATATGCAAAGACAGTTTTTTATTCAGCAGTTTTCCCATATGGGTCGTCATACTTTAGTAGTGAACTGCAGCAAATGCAATGAGAGCAAAACCAGCTGGAGTGCCAATGGTGGACGTGTTCTGCTGAGTTTGATTGATTACGACATAAAGAGTTTTTGAAGTTTTATGATCTGGCTGTACAGGAGATGGACACAAAGTTCTTTGCATGTGAAGTATGGCCAAAGCTTTTAGGTGGTCAATTACCTGCTTAATCCAAAGGCCTCCAGTAAAGCAGAGTCAAGTTTTTCATGCTGCGAGGTATTTCCATATGACCTTGCAACTAAATTGATTTTTGATCTGAGTGGAGTAGTTTGCTGCTGAGGAGACAGAACAGGACCTGAAGGGGGCAAACACTGAATCTTTTTGGCTTGACTTTCAGTCAAGGAAACTCACTGGGGTCCTGAAGGTGATGCAAGTAAACATCTGCCAAGTGAATCTTCGTGTCAAGGCAGCCATTGTGGGCGAACTGGGGTAGGCAGCTGCGGATGCACGTATATCAGCGTGCTAAGTAACCATCAGATTGAGAGGCAAGAGGACATGCCAAGATCCTGGTTTCATTTTGCCTTGTTTTTGACTGGAAAATGCTCTTCATGCGCCCCTGGATCTGACCTAGAAGCTGTCTCAGGCATTCATTTCAGTTATATGAGAGCAGAATCTTTAATATGAACTTTTTCTTACTGTCTGTGAATAATTTGAATGACAGATGTGCAAACAAAAAAAGGAAAAACTGAAGTTTTAATTAGTCTGAGGAAAAGTTCACTTCCATTTCTATTAAACACTAACTTGCTTTTATAGATATCTTTCAAAATGCCATCCAATTTTCCTTTAAGATCACAAACACTTCTGCTTAATTCGCCTTCCCTGTCTCCTGAGAGAATTACAATAGAAAAATTCACCTTTTCCCTTTCTTATCAGATTCATTTCTACTGTTTGAAATTGCTAAAATCCAAATCATAGATATTTATACTTACATAATTAGAAAGCTGAATAGATGCCTGTCATATCAGTGCTTGTGTTTGCTGAAGACTCACAATGTTAGACAGAGGGCATGTCTGAGGAATGTAAACAAACATCCACCTTATCAGGACTTTTACCACTGAGAAATAGAAAATAACATTTTTTCCCTACCCTCTGCCCTCCATTATCCCTCCAATTCTCTCGGCTTTACTCAATATTTATATGTTTTCTAATTTTCAACTTTTCTAGGCACAGGCAAATTAAGAACAACTTAGAACCATTGGAGTAATTCACCTAAGCGGGAAGAGCGGTTCTACACTCTCAGGTCTGTAAATGCCCATATGATGGGTACCTGGATATAGCTATTTTTTCACTCTGAAATAAAATTAAGGGGTGTGTGTATGCTAATGTGTCTGTATAAGTATTTGGGACATTTTAATCCTTTGTAAAACCAAATTTTCATAAAACAAATGTTATGTGTATTTCAACACAAAATTAGATATCCTAATTTTGTAATAGATAAATCCTGAATAATCAGATTTAATTGGGACCCATCATCTACATATATTTCTAAGCAAAAAGGAAAATAGAGCCTAGGGCAAAGACTCTGACAGTATTTAGAGATCTTTGGAAAAGTTACTCATTGATCAAGCCTACTGGCTGAATATTTGAGATGATTTACAGACAACAGAATGTTTAGGGCATTTTGTTTGACTTGCAACCTTCCCAGAGAAAAGGGTTGTCTAGGTGTACAAATACCCAGTAAAAATGGCTTTCCTTTTCCCTTAATAAATTAATTTAAACACTGAATTTAAAAATTATTATACAGCAGTGTGGTTCTTGTGATAAATGAAAGAATACTTAAGTACTCCTTGTTCCTTGAGTCTTAGTAGCCATTACGATCTTCGTAAAGATAATCTGAAATTGCCTTGTCAGACTATCCACTTTGCAGTAGTCTTCATGTTTGCTTTTGCTCCTTTTTTGCCTGAACACCTGCACATCAGTATCTCCCTGGTATTGCTGGTGCATGCTGCTTACTCTTAGCCGGTGCCCTTCTTCAAATTTTCAGTCGTATCCTTACTGCTCCCTTTCATGACAGACATAATTATACTCCTTTAGACTGCCTAAATATCTGTCTTCTGTATGTCAGCCTGCAGAGCTCTAGTTATTTTCTCAGAGTTTGAGATTATTATTATGCATCCTCTCTCTTTTAACACAGCTTTTGGCTTTTTTTTTTTTTTTTTAAATGGACTGACACGCCTTTTCATGTTCCTTACAGTTTTCCAGTTTTTCCATCAGCCTGCATGGTCTGTGCCATCCAAGTTGCAGCCTCTTCTCTTTTCTTGTTATTCCAAGAAGGCACTGGCTTTTTTTTTTTTTTTTTTCATTTCTGGCTTTAGACCTTGTCTGGAAACTTTCCTTTCCCTCTTGGGTTACAAGGTTAATATTTTGGGATACCCTGTCAGATGGACTACCAAATGCAAGCACTTTGTTTTGTAGATAGAGGGACGTACTGGCAGGCTCCAGAGCAGGTAGTGCTGTAGTCCCAGCTGTGTGCAGGTGAAGGATGTCTCTTGTTTTGGACTCTCTTAAGTGACTCCCCTTTAATCCTGGGGAAAGACTTACTTTTTTGCTTGTTTATTGTGGTGTAGTCTACAGAATGAATGTTGTCTTGGCAGAGTTGAACCATGCCTAATTTCTCCTCAGCTAATGTTTACTTTTGTTTTGAGAAGAAATCCATTTGATATGCATGAGGTGAACCAGGCCAGGTATGAAGTTCCTTGGTATGTCCAATCCCACCCTGTGAACCCACTTACCAGCCCTGGCACATCAGTTCATGTAAAGATTCCTTGTGTGAATTCTTACTGTGGCAGCCCAAAAAACCCCTTATTTGCATGTCCAAGAGTAAAGGACTTGATGGAGAAATGAAAATTTGAAGGAAAGGTTTGAAACATATGATACGAAGCATCAGTATGTTGATGTTAGGCTAGATGGCTTCATTTTTTTTTTGAGAAATGGTTGTGTGAAATCCGCATCATGTTACCAGTGGTTAAGGAGAGCTAAATGGAGAGGGCAACAATTTTTGAAAAAACTTCAGTTCAAAAATGTGGCTCAAGCAGAGGCTGAAACTGAAGCCCCTGCTCAGCTGAGATGGGAAGTTGGATTTGAGGAGAAGTGAATAACATGACAAATCCTCAGCTGCCCTACTTCATAATGGAAAAGCCTTCTTCATAAATGATCATTCCCAAACAGAGGTTCTCAGTGGCAATAGTAATTCAGGCTGGTAGTGAGAAGAGTGATGCTGATCAATTTGTGACAGACTTTCTGCTCTGAAAAATGAGGTTTATACTGATACTTAGATTTCCAGCAGCACAAAGTCCTTAAAAAAAAAAAGCCACAAAACCTTCTTACACTTTAACCAGACTCAGTGAATTGCTTTTCTGCAGACATTTTGAAGGAAAAACAATTAGGAAGACCCCAGTGTATGCATAAGTGCTAAATATTTGAAACATTCCCAGGCATGGCCACACGACAGCGATCCTGTCCCTGGGGTCAGACTGCTCACTGGTAATTTCAGTGTGAGGAATCTCTGGGCTAGTGAACCTGCTGGGGAAAAACTCGTGTCCCTTCATTCCTAAACCAGGACATACTGTGCTTGTACACATGCTCATTGAAAAAATCTGTGCTACAAACACAGCTAAACCATCTTTACTACTAAGATACAGAGCAGAATACTTTTCTACTCTGCTTCTTTTGGAATCATGTTTCTAATCAGTTCAATCCATCTTTTTATTGTTTCAGCTGCAAGCTTTGTGTATGGCCCCACATGTGCAGTGGCATTCTGCATTATTTATACCTAAGATTTTGATGTGTCATTTTTAATGTAAAAAAATCAGTGACACTCGTGAACTCCTTTATATAGTTGAACCAAAAAAGAAGAAGAAAACAAAACCCTGCATCATTTCCATACATTCGTCCTCCACGTACAGTTATGATCTAGGTTGTCCCTATTGTTGGTTAATGTACGAATAACAACATGCATTTGCTACCTGAGATCAGATTTTACTGTGGGAATAAAGCAAGGTCAAAATAATATCTAATGTTTAGACAGAAGACTGGTAGTCTCTTCATCAGCAGACTATTCTTGAATAATAGTAACAAATTAGTATTAAAAGGTCTCCACAACAAGATGTGCTAAAGTCATACTGGATGCTCAGTGACCTGTTCAAAGAGAAGAAAATGTAATACACTGCTTTCTAGTGCTCCCAGCCCCAGCTGCTATAGTGTCAATTATGTCACTACAGCTTTTCAGAGGTGGAACCAGCATGGCTCAAGAAAATAGCAAAACAAGAAAAAGGGAAGAAAAAAATAAACTCCGGATGCAAGAAGAGAGAGTGTTGCAAGAGGAGAATATTTTGCTCCGGCACTGAGTTTGAAGGGCTGCCTTCTTTAGCACAATGGGAGCCAGCTTCCCTGCTGTGTTCTCTGAAGTGGCTCATTGCAGAGCAGTAATATTATATCTTAATAAGCATAACACTGTGAACTGAGGCATATTTTTAAGTCAGACACATGGGAGGGAAGCATATCAGAGCAGAGCTGTGTTATTTTTAATGGAGCATGTGTTTGTCTTATAAGTGTGTCAGAAGAAAAGGAACGGGTCTCGGGTTTCTTCTCACCATGTCTAATGTAGGTTGGGCACTCCAACTGCCTCTCTAAGTGACATTAGTGGTCTTTGATACTACAAATGATACAGGACGGTCTGGATTACACTTGCACCTCACATTCTTTTCTACTATTTGTATACATCAGTGTTCATTTGAAGCTATCATTGAGATGAAGGTCTTTAAGAAACCACAAAGACTAAGATAGGTTTCATTAGATAAACAAGATTATAACGAGAGTCTCTGTCCTTTTCCCAGATTTACACGAGTATATGGTACAGATGATGGGGGATGTGCTCTGCAGGAAAATATATTTCCTTTTACATTACACTGGAAAATAGATCTTGCAGTGTGGAATTGATAGCTACCATGTGTACCATACTGCAGGCTATGCCACTCACCTCTCATTCATGATACCAAACCCAATATTAGAGTAAAAATGTTTGCAGTGAAATTCCAAAGGACATTTTAAATTTCAATTAATATCAATAATGGGTTTTTTAATGTCTTGGGTCAAGATGTATCATAAAACTATTTTCCAAAGTGCACAGAAAATATATTCTGATTCTGTCTTTGTGATACGACTTGATCTAGTCTTACATCCAGCGGCCAGCTGAGGCTGCTTGTCTATTATAGTCTCTTCCACCATTCCTGACAAATGAACAAATAACTAGATGCCCTGTGAAACATTTTAAATAGAACTGTCTCCTGGAAAAGCTGTTACTGACAGAGACAGGTTCGATCCAGATCAAGGGAACCTGCTTTGGGATAGAGAAGATCAATACTGGTCACTGGCTTTTTTATTTCTGATTATTTTTTTTTTCTACTAAGCAGAGGTAAGGATTATGATGAATAAAGTAAAGCAGAAAACAAGCAATCTATGAACTGGAGTGCATCCTTCTTATTAAACCTTATTGTGCTCTTAAAGCAGTAGCAGAAGCTGTTGCTATGAGCTCTGTCATGCAAGTGGCTTTCAAAAAAGCATTTAAAACTACATATTAGCTAGAAACCACTTTGCCCACAAATTCTGAAAGAGTTGAAAGTAGCTTTTGAAAAGGAACAATGTATTTGAAAAGGAACCAATATACTTCATGGCAGAGTAAATTAGCTGCTATTTCTTACTTTTGAAGTGTTTGATGAAAATCCAGCGCTGAGCACAAGTGTCTTAAATTAATTCTATTTAGAGTGCTTCTCTGTTGGTTACAACCCAGATCCTCTGACCTGGATCCTATAGTACTAACTGTCCCCCTTTCCTGCTGTGTTCTTTGGCACATGCATGAGAATTACACATTTCCAACACCAGCTGGAGGCGCTAAGGTCACATTCTCATGTTTAGAAATAATGCATGGGTTTGTGTGAGCTGAACAGATCAAACCTGTGATTGCTTTTATTTATTCTATTTAAATAGTGTAATCTATTCTGATTGTTCTTAATAACGAAAATGCCAATTAAGAGGAAAGAATAGTCACCAAGACCAAATCATCCCAGTAATGGAAAATTATAAAACAGAATTTGGCACGTCTTGGGAAGCAATGCTAGCTTTATAGCAACAATATTCTCCGTAGCCTTTGGCTAAGTCCAGGAATTCAGTCTACAATATAATCAATCCTCTACAATCCACAAGCATTAAATTCATCATTAAAATGTTGTTCTTCCCTTCCCAAACCTTCCATGTAACAAGCATCTCCATAAGATGAAAGGCATTTGTTACTGAGAGCAGCCTTAAGGACAGCAAAAAGAGCAAATCTGGAAAACATATTCATATTTTTCTGGAAATGGGTAGTATTCATAAAACATTTAGTGAGTTCAAGGTCAACCTGTTCTCCTTCTGTATACTATTCATAACAGGCATTTGACAACTCAGTGACAGTCAATCTAGCAGCCGAACTGTATGTATTGGGTCATCCAGTTTAAATAAAAGCTAAATCTTTGTTGTGAAATGACCACAACAAAAGCAAGAAAAGCAAAAGGCTTTCCTGTTTCCGAAATTTCAATTAAAATCTAACAAATACAGTTACAAAAGAGAGGAAATAGAACTAATTTTGGTAAAAGGGGACTACTTGAGCAGGTGTATGTGTAAATGGTAAGAGATTATGGTCTTTCACACCACAGTCAGTGTTGTCTTGTCATTTAAGTGAAACTTTGAGCATTCCAAGAATATTATTCCTGAGCATTCCACAGATCATTTTTTTCAGCATACCATGTCTGAGAAATGACGCAAACCAATAAGACATCCAAATTTTGCAGTTACAATCTGGTTTACCTTGTCTTTTCACTTCCTGTACAAGACCACCCTGGAGACTATTCCCAATATTGACTGCTGTTCAATATGCTCTGTCATTCAGTAAAAGGTATCCCCTAGTGGCTCTTTTCCTACTGAAAAGTGAGGAGATTACACTCACTGGATTGGAGTAATGAAATTTTCATCTGACTTCAAAGCTGGTGAAAATAGCAGCTCAGGGAGCCACAGAGACATTTATTTTGAAAATCCCAGGAATATTGAATTTTGTATCCATGGAAATTCTGAGGTTGAGTCCATTTGTAATTCCAATATTTTTTCTCACTGTATTTGCTGTTACCATAAATTTTAAAGAAGTTCTACTCTGTCCATGTATGTCCTAAACAATATACACGACGTATACCTACCTTTTATAAAAAATCCTCCCAACTAAATAAAAAATCATTTTATATGGTGTATGTTGAAGACAGGTGGTTCTAAACAACCAGCTCATACCTTCCCTCCACCACTTCCAAATTGCATAGCTATTTCTAACATAGTGAAAGTGCATCATATCACCAATTATCTTCTC
This sequence comes from Limosa lapponica baueri, assembly GCA_002844005.1. Lineage (NCBI taxonomy): Eukaryota > Metazoa > Chordata > Aves > Charadriiformes > Scolopacidae > Limosa > Limosa lapponica. The sequence goes on along the minus strand of KZ506096.1, from coordinate 33,281 downwards.
TGTTTCAACAAGATATAAAATGAAAAATAACTAGCAATTGTTTTGTGGGTGGGTTCACAGATTAAAGATCAACTATAAATTGAGAGGAGTATCAAGTTCACAGTATACTTTGTTCCTTTTTGGAAACCACTACCTAGTTTTGTTTTTAAAGCTGCCACAGGTTTTCAACAGGATTCTTACTCTGAGAGCTCCGTATCTTTCACCAGCTAGCACCCACTGAATGACTACCATAGAAGTTAGTGTCAAATTCTTCTGCAGATGTCCAGCTGGACTCTCTACAGGGATTTAGCTGAAAGGGCTTGCTGGAGGAATGATGTTACTAACAGTTCCACCTCCCCCACTCTGTGTCTTTCAAATATCAGCTATAAATATTTTGAATGTGCTCATTATTTAAAATTTTAGATCTCTTCCCCAGTTTTGTAAGGTATTTTAGAAATGGCTTTCTGCCTACAGTTATAATGTATGTCTGCAGTCCAGGAAGACAGCTGACAAGCACAGTGAATCTTGCTCTATATTTGGAAACATCTGCTGTTTCATTTCCATGATGCACAGTGACGTGCTATTCTAAGAGGAAGAACAAGTCTGGTACAGGAGACATTAGTTTCTGATTATATACTGTCATACTGAAGTTGGGATTCCTCTAATCTATCTCTTCTTAATCATCGTCTGTTGGTACTTCTCCACTGAGTAAAGGGTGCCGAAAGAGTTGCTTAATGGTCTTTTGACTGTCAGACCCTTTGCTGAGGAAGTAATTCCCATCCCTAGTGAGGCAGCCTTTTCAGGTACCAGCAATCAGCTTCTTCCAGGTCGTTGGGTTGTTTTGTCACTCTCAAAAGAGAAGCATATAGGCAACGTAACCATAAAGGGGAGGCAAAACCACTGAATTGGCTTGGGAGGGGCTTTGGTTTGAGGAGCCTCCAGACTCAAGGTAAGGTGCTAAGGATCTAGGAGAAGATTTACCTTACTATATGTTCTATAAAGCAGTCACACCAAAAACCCAGTAGGGTTGTCAGACATAAAACCCCAGATGTGTATTCAGGAGAAGTGCCCTTTGGTGAGTCAAGAAAATTTGGCAAAATTCTGTTCATGATAGAGGCAGAGGAAATACTGGTTTTGAATAGTCTAAAATAATTTGAGAAGAAAATGGTTGTGTGAATAATCTTAGCAATGCTTTACGGGCAGGTAAGGCAAATTACTTTCTTTGGTGCTAGGGATAGTTATGACTACTAGCTTCAACCGGAAAAAGCCCATTTCATAGGTATTTCCATGGTGATCAGCTGTTGATCACTGCTGGATCCAGGACATTGGACTCTGTGGTTTCACTCAGCACCATTATGCCTATGGGCTTTTGTTCCAGTGAAAAGGCAGGAGTTAAACCTTGCATGCATTCAGAATCAGACCACAGTTAATGGAAAACTTAAATTAGAGCTAGAAGAGAGACCTGAGACATTGCATTTGTAAAGCGTTCTTAGTATGGTACTGTTTGGGGTATGGGTGTCTTCTGATTATATCTGTCTTCAGTCACACTGTACTGACATAAATTTTGGAGAATGCTGAAAAATTGTTATTTTGAGCAGAATTCACACAACATTGTATGTAAAATTCTCTCATACATTCATTATGTATGATCTTTGCAATATATACATTACTTTTAAAGCAATGTAATTCTGTTGGCTGGGAATTCTTAACTTTAAAAAGGAGGGGCATGAAGAGTTGCCTATTTCTACAGAGAGGACAGACTTAATTTTTTCCTCTTAAATTTAGACATTGGTGGAGTCTTTCTTCAGAAAAGCTAAGGAGGAGTACATTTTGATCTGCCAGATTCAGTTTGATTTGTCGAATTTATGAATCTCTGTGATCAAAACTACAAAACCCAAACTATTCCATCAGCTGAGCTGAAAGTAATACAATATAGTTTAATATAGCAAGAATATTTTGTCCTAAATGTTATGTCAAGGCTGTCTATCAATAATTCAGCTCTTATAGAAAGTATTCTTGCAAATTAGATATTGTACTTCAAGGACAAATGATCTGTGCAGATTTATTTTCAAAGAATATCAGTCTCACTGTTTACGTCAGTGAAGAGGGAAAGAAACCTGAGGGTGAAAAATAAAACAATGCAAGGTTTCATGAAATAAGTGGGCTTGGAAGGAAAAATGATGAACACTTGGAACAGTTGGACTTCTAATGTGGAATGCTTCTTAATCATACTATTGATTTTTTTCTAATGGTTTAAATCAACTTTCAACAGATAAAAAGTGCCAAAAGAAACTTTAATGGCAAAATAGCCTTCAATATGCAAAAAATGTAAAATAAGTGCAGTATGTAATGATGAAATGGGCTGTTCCAAGGCAATGCACTCCAAAACTGAGAGCTAGAGATGAAAAAAATAAAAAGAGTTATTTCTTAAATCTCATTTAGGATATACAAGAGAATCAATACCTTGGAAAAAATCTATGATTTTGCCCTGAGGTGAAATAATAAGGTGATGGGAAAAGCTTTTATTGTAAGATGACTAGGTAAAATCCCTGCATTTCATAAAAGAATCTTTCATGATCTTTTTTCTTTACAGATTCTTTCATATTCCCTTACATTATTCAGAAATGTTTTACATCTTCACCTTCTAAATAAGCAGAAGCAGCATTGTTCAGCTGTCCATAAAGGCAGGAGTGACTGCTTATACCAGTGATTTCTAAGAGGTATTTTTGGTTTCGGAGTGATAAAAGTTATGTCCCAACACTTGCAGCATTGCCATCCCACACTTCAATAAAATATGATTTAAGCATCTAGAAAGCATGAGATTGGCTTCAAAGGCATGAGTTTGAAGTTAAGTGTGTACATTTGGCATGTCTAGCTTTGTTGGCCTTGAGGGTTTAGAAGTCACTTCCTAACTTTTCCACACAATCATGAATACAAGTGCTTTTTTAAAAATGAGCACTGGATGATTTTACACAGCGATGTGTAAAATGGTTTGTTGGTGTTGATGAAGATCAATGTCATATGGCATACTTAAGCATGCCATAAGAAACTCAGATACTACAATAACTGGTGGTAGTACTAATCCAGATTTAAAATTAGGGAGGAAGTTAAAATTCTTTCTGCCAAAGCCGTTTTTTTTTCTTACAGAGATCAGCTGTGTAAGAATGAAATCTTCTGCCAGGCTTTTTTCTCTTTTTTTTTTTTTTTTAACAGCCAGATCCCGGTAACCATCAGCTCTGGTAGTTATTTTTTGTTTTCACATCTGTACAGGAAGTTGAAACCTCCTGAAGAAGATACCAAAGTTGTGTTCTCATCCTTCAGAATTGTTTTGGTGGGGTTCTGCTGTAGGTCTTTTGACAGATGGGGAAATGGAAATTTATCCTGGTTCCCAGACACTGCTACTTGTAATATGTCTTTTTATCCAGACTTACTTGTTTCTCTAGAGGTTGCTGGCACTATTACCAATACACAACTTTATATTGTTCTAGGCATCTAGTCAACTTTACTGACATAAGCAATTATGAATGAAGATTTTTGCGTGGGCAAGAGTCGAAAGGGAACATGACTTGAAAGTTTCTGAAAAGGGAGAACTATGGGACTGCCTCACAAGCGAGAGATAGTACTCATCTTCAAAGGCCCCATCAACCTTTCCTGGGGGATAAGATTTGGCTGAATCCGAGGGCAGCTATCTTGCTTCCTCCCATTCAGATTACCCCATAGCTCCCATGTGTCTTGCAGTCAGTATAGAGCCATAGCAACTGAGGTAGGTTTCAAGCTATGTGTGGTTGCATTTCTGAAAGTGATGCACATACCTATGATCACAAAATACAGATGATATCCCTCGGGGAACGACATACTGTAGTCAAAGTGTACACTTTGAGTGTACTCAAAGCAGGCAATACAATCCTATGGTTAGAATAGGTCTATGTCATCCATTGGACTATCAGCTTTGACTTAGTAGTTAGTAAATCCCTATAAAAACACGATATTGATGTGATCCTAGTGTGAACTATGAAAGCAATATTAACCCAGTTGCCTCACCAGCCACAGAGCAAATAATTCCAGCACAGGATTGTTTCTCCAAAGGGGAACAATCAGTGTATCAATGAAAATACGGTGGCCGAGTGTACCATTGTGTACAGATGAGCCCCCTCCTCCCCCTTCTCATTCCAAATAAGAATGGTACGTTTTCAGATTTATGGTGTTGCATCTTTCCTTCTCTTGCTCCATCACTTTACTCTTTCTCTCTCCTACTCTGTCAGGGTGGCAGACAATATAACTCCATAAGATATATTGGTGTAGGTAGGATGCTGAGATGAGATTTTTGTTTCTTCATTCTTTTGGTAAGGGAAGCTGAACCAGACTCATATAGATGGATGAGTGAAGTGAAGTAGAATATTACTGAATAATCTTCAACCTTGAATGAGGAAAATGAGATACAGGATGCCTAATGTTTCATTGGCATCCCTGAAAAGAGATATGAAAACATCCAAACCTGTCTCTGCAGAAAAAAGTTAAGGGGACCACATGCCAACCCAGAGCTCCAATGAGAAGGGTGGCCCTGGCAGCCAGTGGGACAACAGGGATCACCCGCACCTCTTCTTGTGTGGCCACAGGGGAGGGGCTCTGCCTGGTGCATGAAGGAGAAACAAAGTATGTTTGATGAGTTCTGAATGCAATGCTTTCCTCTTATTTCTTCACAGGAGGTAATACTGACTTAAAAGAAAACAAAAGTTTCATGTAAAACGGGTAAAATACAACTCTGTTTCTTAATTTCTGTAGTAATTTCATGATTATGTTTCTAAAAGAAAGGATGCATTTTTATTTTCATAATTAACAGGAAATACATGTTATACATTAAATGTGACACAAGAGAGATGAATTATGCAGTAAACTCTGTGTGTGCTGATCAGCACAAAGCCCAAGGCACATTCAACAGAGTTTCTCTGAAGATCTGTAATGAGTTTCAAGTACATCATTTCCTGATGGAGGGTAAGAAAACATCCATCAATGCTAATTTTCCCACAATTTTTAGCTTTTTATGAATACTTTACAGCTTACAAAAAAGATGAGTTTCTAAAGTGCAACTTGAGGAAACTCTCTTAGTAATTAGAGAGTATTCCTAGCCAAAACTAATGAGGTCTGAACCTTAAACACAAGGATGGTTCAAAGTTGACAGCCCCAGCCTCTAATTTCTTCCAAAAGATTAAATTGATTCCCTAAATTGGGACATGGATATTTTGTTTTCTAGTTGAACTCTAAACCAGGGTTATCATTGTGCCTTCAATAAGGCAGAATTTAGGTGTTAGGCTCATTCCTGATTCTGTAGTAGTGTTACACAGGATTAAGGATTAAATGATCTGAAAAAGCATATTCAAATGAGATTGGGGCATCTCTATACCAAGCTTGAGCACTCTGTGAAGTAATGCTGACTTTGTAGTGGAGCACATGATCATGTGCACGGGTTTATTCTTCTCTTAAGCTTCTGACAAGCTGTTGCAAAAAAGACATCCTGACAATTTAGGAGTGAAAAGTGGATTTTAGATACTGGCAAGGAGATGGTGGCAACTTTTCTAGTTAGGCAGTTGTCCATTTTATATTGAGATCTATTTGGTTGATTCCAGACTTCTAAGAACCTAAACCTAATACCTGTAAATATTTTTCCAACTAGTGTATGTTGCTTATTTAGTGAGAAACATTAAATATATTCCATGTTCATATAATAATTTATATTAAATGTGTGGTATAAATATAAACATCAATATATTAAATGTAAAAATTTTCCCTGCTGTAACAAGGTACTTAACCCCTTAAGAGTCTAGTGATTGTAGAGAATTGTAGAGGAAGAGGTGGTCAGGCCAAGAGTTGGGAAGAGCTTTTGGAGAGCATTGCTAAACCTGTGTGTATGGAGGATAAAGCTATTTAGTAAAACTCGCCCACATTTTTTATGAGAGAATTTAAAAGTAATGTTCAGGTTTCTTAACACAGATTTCTTTCCAGTACGTCTCACTTAAACCAGAAGGCCTTTCTATGTTCACAGGGTAGATTTTATTTAATGAATCACAGAATCAAAAGCCATGACCTACTGAATGGCCTGAAAGTGAGAGACAGAACAGCAACAAACAAAATAACCTCAGATATATTCGAATAAATTGAAGATTTCCTCATAGAATTTAGAGCCATTTGAATTCTGCAAGACAATCCCCACTCTTCAGTTGTGCTTCAGTTCCAAAGCAGAGCTTGTTTCTATCATGTTTGTGATTTTATTAGTACTTGCAGACATTCGTGGGAACAGGTTTTTGTTCACAAAAGTGTTTTAAGGAAAAACCGTGCCTTGTATGAGTTCAGGCATGACCAACAGCACTGCAGAGACACCACAAATCGTTCTCTTTGAAACATTTCAGCTATTCAGTCAAGACACAGAAACAGTTCCATGGGATTGGATGAACAAGTTGAGAAAAGTAAATAATCAGTCTGGACTATTTTGTGTTTCTACAAAAAATTATGTCCTGAAATCTTTTCACGCCATCTACCCAGTGATCACTGTGGATGTTCAGAGAAAGCAGGATAGGATCTCTCATGCTTTGGTATTAGGAAGAAAGGCTAATTTATGCTTGATTAAGGTAGACAAAAATAAGTTGTTGAGCTCTGGTACTAATACAAATTATTTTGTGATACACTAGGGAATAGGAATATAACACTGAATATTATTCATTTATCTTTGACACAAAAAACCCTTTTGTAGTCTGATATTACACTCATTTCCCTATTCAGTAGTTAGTATGTCAAGTGTTCATACTGGATCTTAAATTGTGCTAGAAAGCTCAAGAGTATATCAACATTTGCAACATAAAACTGTCTTCTCTTTGATCATTCAAGCTTTCCATCACTCTAGGTGGTCCTAACTAATAAGGAACTGTTATCCTTTTCACTACTTGATTCCAGTAGCCATGCAACAGACCACATACAATTAGTGTTTGCCATTACTGTTTTAGTCAAATACAAACACTTATCTATGGATTTTGTCAGTGAATTAGTTCCTTTTGATTAGATATTTATAAATCATGTCACTGTATGTATGGGAACCAAAAAATTTCTTTTAAGGATTTAAACATTCTATGTCTTTTCCTTTGAGATCTATTTTCCCTCAAGGCAAAAAACTGTGCAAGTGTTTTAATGTATGTAATATATGTCACTGAGCTGGAGCATTGCTCTGAAGTTCCATACAATCATGTACTATGAAAAATAGAAAACTTTGATCTTCTCCATATTTCTGTATTAAGTTCTTAGTATAAGAATCTGGCTTACAAGTCTGACATGCCCGTACAATGCCCATACGGTCAGCGTTCAATCCCATATCTCCCTTTCAGCAGCCCTGGTCTGCCTTGTTACGGATGCTGGGCCCTAACAGCCCCACTCACTTTGTTGTACTGATAACTCCGAAAAACACATGAGGAGAAAAGGAATTGTCATGCTCACAATTAAATACCTGCTTCTGGTAACACCCTTTTTGCAAGCAGCTATTCTGTAATGAGTTTAATATGACCTTTGAATCTTTGAACAACGATGATTGCACTGGTGTCCTGTCCTAGTTAAGGGGGAGCTGTGGCCATAGAATTATGGTGACATTGAGCAGATACCCAGGTGCAGAAAAGAGAGGTATGTATGTTTTGTTTAGATATTAGGGATTAATGATAAATGAAGAAGGGGTGATGATAAAATTAATTAGTGTGATGACAGTTCCTTCTGAAAGGAGTTTCAAGCGACTTTGACCAGGCAGGTCCTCCACAAATTTCTTGCCTGTATTTAAAAAAAATCTGATAAATTTGAGATTATTTAGAATGAAGAAGTTGCCAAGTGGAAAGTGAAGAATGACCTACAGTTTACATACCTGATCTCTGTAAAAACCTTAGGCCCACTCTTGCTTCTGCTATAGGTTGATTTGATTTGCTGACCTCATAATCTTGGAAAATCTATGTTTGTGATGGGATCATGCTAAGGTATGGAAGTTCAATAAAGGCCTTTTGATGCATAAATAATTCATATCTTAGAGGTTTATAATAACCCTCTTTCCCCAAATGTTGTGTAGGCAGCACTTTGTGTCATGATCTTCTCAGTACATACTATGTAATGTTTTGTGACTTAGAGGCACAGGATAGCCATCGGCTCTTGCTGTAGTGCCCACAGCACCTAAAGTTGGTCTTAATGTTACTCGCAGCCCAGTTATTCGATTGGCATACTTGATTAGGCTGGATTATCTGACAGTAGGTCTTTCTGGTGCTCTGAATGTCACATGCAGAGTGCCAGCAATCTGAAGCACCGAGCATTAATTTTCAGCACTGCTTAGCTGATTTTTTTTTTAAATTAACCTTTATAATTTTATTGCCATATAGTACCTTAATTCCATGTACTCCTTAGGGGTTGGGCTAAACCCTCCTGAAAGTTATATGCTAGTGGAACATGCATATTTGAGACTCTGATTTCTTTCCATTTTAATATATAGGTAGATTTTAAATAATTGTGAAAGAAATAAAGTTAAAAGAGGGGAGATGTCTGCCCTAAGAGAGGAATGACACAATGGATTTGCTCTGAACTGCCTGGGATCATTTAAAACCAATGAATTAAAAATCAGATAGTCGTTGAGGGCTATAATTTACACTACAGAGGTGATAAAGCCTTTTGTGTTCGTATTTACAAAGAAAGCATTAAACTACAGTGATTTTTGATTTTTTTCTTCCCACCAGGGAGAAATGTGAAACTCAATTTTACCCCCGATTGGTAAGGTGCTAATTTGTCTGACAAGTTGTTGGAATCTCAGCATGTTTGAGGTATCCTTGATGTATCAACACCTTCATGCTGAATGAAGGATGCCTTTAATGTGTAAATGTTTAGTACATATCCTATATCTCATTAGCCAAGAACAATACAAACCACACACAGGCAAGAAGGGTCAGAAGCAAGGTCCAGTCAAAGAGAAAAATCTTTTATGTTCTAATTAAATGAGCAAACATTTGGAAGACATCTAATTTGCAAATAGTTTATAAAAAAATACACTTGAAATTCATAGCCTAACTTGTGTCCTAAAGGTCTGGAGTCTAATATTAGTGTGTCATGAATCAGAGCTCCATGTTATAATGCTGATGTGTTAAAGTTCTTACTGCATGCAGTATCACAAAATACTAAGAATAGTAGAAGAAGAGCAGTTGTTAATAAAACCACAAAGGTATACTTTTCCAAATTACTTCTATTGTTAGTCTAAACCTTGGTAAGTTATATGTAACTTTAGAAATTTAGTTTCATTGACTCTTTTGTGAAAATGAGAATATTTCTAGGGAAAATGAAACCATTTTCTGGGGAAATGCCATCTCCATTTGAATGAAAGGTAGAATATCCAGTTTAATTTCATTCTGTAAGTGTAGCAACATCAAAAAGAAGCCAAACTAGTGAAAAACAGATAGTTTAAAGAAAAGCTGATAGAAATGTATGCAACTGCATTGATCTGTGTCTTGGGTGGAGAGTACAGTGCTGCTGGTGAGGTGTCTTTGTCAGATGTCTTCTAATGGGACTTTTCTGTTTGTGAGATGAGAAAAGTGATGGCTCTGAATAAGGAACTGGAGGAAGTGCTCACACACTCTTGACTGGTTATCACTACCACTTTCCTAGTTTTGGCTGGTATTATACTGCTTCCCTTTGAAAAAGTTTTCTAGGTTGACATGGGCGTCAGGTTCAAGTACAACAGGACCCAGAACTGAAATTTTCGCTCATTTGTGTTTCTGGTTGTTACCTTCAATCTCTTCCATGCTGCAGTACTTCAGATATTTGATGCCATGGTTTTAGAATCATAGGATGATAGAATGGTTTCAGTTGGAAGGGACCTTAAAGATCATCAAATTGCAGGCCCCCTGCCATGGGCAGGGACGCCTCCTACTAGACCAGGTTGCTCAAAGCCCCATCCAGCCTGGTCCTGAACACTTCCAGGGACGGGGCATCCACAGCTTCTCTGGGCAACCTTTTCCAGTGCCTCACCACCCTCACAGTAAAGAATTTGTCCTAACATCTAATCTAAATCTCCCCTTTTCCAGTTTAAAACCATTACCTCTCGTCCTATCACTACACTCCCTGATAAAGAGTCCCTCCCCATCTCTCCTGTAGGCCCCCTTCAGATACTGGAAGGCTGCTATGAGGTCTCCGCAGAGCCTTCTCTTCTCCAGGCTGAACAAGCCCAACTCTCTCAGCCTGTCCGCATAGCGTAGGTGCTCCAACCCTCTGATCGGTTTTGTGGCCCTCTGCTGGACCCATTCCAACAGGTCCATGTCTTTCCTGTGCTGAGGACTCCAGAGCTGGATGCCATACTGTCGACTTAATCGACTGTCGGCTGAACATGAGCCGGCAGTGTGCCCAGGTGGCTAAGAAGGCCAACAGCATCCTGGCCTGTATCAAGAACAGTGTGGCAAGTAGGGCCCGAGAGGTGATCGTCCCCCTGTACTCGGCACTGGTGAGACCCCACCTCGAGTACTGTGTCCAGTTTTGGGC
>KZ506096.1:0-22163 GCA_002844005.1 Limosa lapponica baueri | reverse complement strand
CAGAGTAGAGGGGTGGAATCACCTCCCTCGACCTGCTGCCCACACTTCTTTTGATGCAGCCCAGGGTGCGATTGGCTTTCTGGGCTGCAAGTGCACGTTGCCGGCTCATGTTGAGCTTCCTGTCCACCAACAGCCCTAAGTCCTTCTCCTCAGGGCTGCTCTCAATCCATTCTCTGCCCGATCTGTATTTGTGCTTGGGATTGTCATGACCCGTTTCGATAAATACAATACAACAAAGGGCAAACAAAACCTGCAATTTAAACATAGCAAAAAAAAAAGAAAAGAAAAGCTAGATTTTGCTACCATTTTGCTACCATACTTTATTTCAAAGAACAGGAGGCACAGCTGAGTAGCACAGGCTGCTAAGCAAGGCCAGAGCCTCAGTGGACCCCAAGTCCCTGCTGTGGAGAGGGACAGGGAAAGACTGGTATCTCACAATTCTTGGTCTCAAGCGGGTACAAAGTTTGCCATATTTCTGAGTTACTTAACAAGGTTATTAAGAACATGGCTGTGAATGTGTTTATATTACAGTTTTTACCACAAAGCTATAGTTTATCTGGCTAACATATTCTGCTTCTCAGTAGACCTAAATACTCTATATAGGCATCTTTGCTAATACAGTTATACTGACTATTATACTGAGCAATACAGAGTGGGAGTTCATTGCAGTAGGTGAGTGTGTCTGGGAAACAAGTGGTCTTATTTGTCTTGCATGGACTACATTAAATATATTTATGAAAGGAGACCTAGAGAACCGAAATGTGGACAAAGATTTCTCAAAGTTGTGTTAAATATTCCCAGTTTGAAGAATTAAAAAAAAAATAATCCCCCTTTGACAATCTTGATTACCAGCATCTCAGGGGAAGAAACATATTTTCAATACTGTGATTGAGTGTCAGAAAAATGGGTCATTTGTAGTGCTGGTGAGATGCATAAAAATTATCTGCATCTATTTGCTTGTTATGCAACTTTTGAAACCTAGTATTTAAATAAATCCCCATGATGAGTTTATGAATTTTTGCAAAATCCTTCTTCCAGTCAAACATGTTATTTTTTCATCTTTGTTTCAAATGTTTAGAACAGCCCCCTCTATCCTGCTCCAGAGCCGAGTGAAGTGGTGGTGCTTAGGGGCATTTAGGTCTGGGAGTTTCAGACAGAGCCTGTCAGAGATGGAATCGCCCTGCCTCCAGGGCACCCAGACTCTCTGCTCTAGCTGTTCCCATTGCTCTCCCCATCCCCACTGCCCTTCAGCAGGCAAACAGCACTGGGAAGCTGCTTGGCAAGCCCCAGCCGTCGCCTGGGCACTGCCGTCTGCAGACACTGTTTTCCCTTCCTGAAGCAACCTGAACAGGGTTGATGGGCTTGTTGCCAACCCTGTTACCAATCCCACCCCGTCTCTGGTTTAGGTGGTGCCTCTTGCTCTGTCTAGGCCAAAGCATAAACTGGGCACAGGCCCATGGGGATAAACATGGAACTTCTGCTCCATTTGAAGCCCATGGAGGGGGACACCCATCTCACCCAGCCCTTGCTGTAGTCCTCGCCAGCACCCCCTTCTCTGAATGCCACGTGGGCACATGGGTGTGCTGTGAACCTCTGGCTGGCTGTGTTCCGACGCTGCATAGAATAGATTAGAGAATCTCTGTTCATTATTATTTATCCACATTACACAAAATCAGCCTAATGCTGCTTGTCAGTTCAGTTGCAATAGTGTCCTCATCCTGCGTATAGGTTCATTCCTTCTTTCTGCTTTTCTTTTCCAGAGGTTGATCCCTTTGAACTGCTGAAACCTGATGACTTGCAATCAATAGTTTGTAAAACAATAAGGTCAGCAGTGCGAAGATTCAGATTTTCTGCGTCTAAGTGCAGACTGCGGTGCTGGGCCACTGAGGTGAGTGTGACCTAAGTTTATTGCCTGATAGAAGAACAGAGTGGGAGGAAAGTGATTAAAAATACCTGGAGACATGTTGAGCTGTTAATACAGTATCTGTCCACTTCACATAAATAGCTGGGGGAAATATGGCTGCATAAACTTACAATAGATGTGACTATCAAATGTAATTTTCTTGTTAACTATTAAATCGCTTATGGACCCTGTGACTGGATTTCTAGGCCCCATATTATACACTGCAACCTTGCAAAATGATCAAGAACATTTACAAGCCCAGTTATAATATCAACTTTTCCAATGAGGGTTAAACAGGAGTCTAGGGGTGTTTTGTGTTGGTTTTGGTTAGGCTTTTTTTCGGAGTGTGTGGGTTTTTTAATACCAGTGAGAGTATATTTATTTGTTCTGGGCAAATAGAGATTTGTAAGACTTGCATCAACAGCAGAAGTGTTATAGGGTGACATGCTTTGACATGAAATGCAAATTTGGATCCAGTTCCTAAGAGAAGTTAAATCCAGGCTTCTCAGCTGGATCCCAAAATAAAGCTGGCACCAGCAGCTCTGAACAATTTGGATGACTTCTGTGTGGATGGACACTATATGCAGGGTGTACAAAAACCAGCATCACACTCAGCCTGCAGTCTAACCTGCCCACCTCTGATTGGAGTGATGCTGCATTACACCCCTTCCAGCCTGGCTCCCCTGAATGCAACAGGACCTCAGAGGGGCTCAGTGGCACACAAGTTTATGTTGCACTCACAAAAGAAAACAAATGTAAGGATCAGACAGTCAATCAGTGAAATGATGCAAAGGGAGAGATTTTCCTCAAATTTTGACAAACTAGCATAAGTATGACCCTGAGGGGTGCTGAGGTATTAAAAAATGATACAGTTATGTCCATATAAACATGTGTCTGTTATTCTCCACCTAAATAAGAGAGAATATATCTCCCACAGAAAAAAAAAAAGAAAGATGGATTTGCCTAATACGTGAGTAGGGCTGGGATAACAGTACCACACTGATGGAGTATCTGGGAGTGCCTGGGGTCAGCGGGTGAGCAGCAGAGCTGTGTGGGGATGGTTATAAGGGGCCAGCTCACAGCACTGCCCCAGCCCATGGGCTAGAAGGCAGGGCAAGCTATTCATAGTTAAGAACTTGCACAGACCACGTAGCCCTTAGGGAAAAAAAAAAAAAGAAAGAAAGTGCTTTTTAACTAAAAGATTGAAGCTTCTTTTGTGGTTTGAGGCTATCATCTCATGAACAGTTTGTCCAAGAAATTATTGCTGAAGTGATTACAGGAGTGTCATGGCAAGTATTCCAAGTTCACAAGATAAATCCTGAGCGATCTGGCCACAGCAGCTGGGTGACCTGATTCTGTGCCTGGCTGTCTGATGAAAACTCTCTGGATTAGTTAGCTGTGTAAATACTCATGATCATGAAGTTGCTGTAGACTTTACATAAGGTCACTCTGTTGGTCTCAAATTCATGTTCCTACTACTAAGTCAATTTACTAAGTACTGTTAAATATTTCCTTTATAATAGTGTCTGGAGCTCAAATCAGAAAAGCTGCAAGAACCAGCCAGTCCTAACAAGGTTCAATTTCTGCCTGAAATTAAAGTAGCTGGCATCAATTCGAAGAAAACCTAGTGTAATGAGGTTTTTCTGTTGAGAGTGACCAAAACAGATCACTGGAAGAAGCACATTAAATAAGCAAAGAAAGGAAGAAAAGGCTAGGAAGATAGAACAGGTATGTGAACATATTTTTCATAGACATTTTTACTTTCTTGCTATATTAATTAACTTATGTCACACAGTTTCATGTCATAGAGTTTCATGTCACAGTAGCAATAATCTTAGCAGGAACAGAATTCTGTCTCTGACCTAATATAAAAGGGACAAGTATTTACCTATTTAACTTCAGTTTAGGTGCCTGTACTGAAATAATTGGGAGTTGGAGGAACTTAGATACACTTACAGATCTTGTGATTATTCTCTTCAAACGCAATTTTTCAAATCCACAGACGAAGTTCTGTTTTTGTTGTGGTCGTGATCATAGAGCATTTGTCTACTAATTGATAGAAGTAAATATTCATTTCAACTCTGAATCCAACCTTCAGATGCCTACACGTTTATTGCTGGAGATTTTGAAAAGATTTACAGGGGTGCATGTGCAGAATTTTGAAATCAGACCTGGATCCTTGGAATTGCACATTGGCCATAAGGGTATGCAAAGCAGAGCACTGCTGTTTTCCTCTGGCTCCTTTTGAGTTTTGGGATTCCAGGAGGCGATGCTGAATGCAAACCCCTCAACGCTGACCCCTCCTACATTCCCATTTGCAGCTGTGCATTCTAAATGCTGCGAAAGCAGATCACACGGCAGAGTGTGATCTGCAAACATACGTACAATAGATGAGCCACAATAACTGTTCATGTTTGTAATGAGTATCATAGTTCATGAAAAAGCCATATTTTGAAATGAAAATATAAAGAAGTAGGAAAAGATAAATTAGCACCTTTCCTTCTGTGAAGCGTTTTGCTCCAAATACACAAATGTCAGTGCCTAAAGAAAGCCACAGAATTTCTTGTCCATGTCTTTCATTAAGGGTGTTTTCCTGTGCAGTGTTGGGATCAGCTGTAGTTGAGACAAAAATCACACTTGTCCCAGATTCATATTCCATTCCTGTGCTGCTGGGAAGATCCAGCAGAGCCTCTCCTTGTTTCTGGGCATGTTACATTGAAGCATCCATGGTACAAGTTCAGGTTGGCAAGTGTTTGCAGTGCTGAAAAAGCTGCTGCTGAGAGCTGGATGGGTTTTCTAGCTACTCCAGATGCTTCCCCTGCCACATTCCTGGCAGCTCTTGGGGTGCATTGGGATGTCTGTGTGGCAGTGGGGCCATCATAGTGCCAGGGCTCTGAGCAATGCTGCAGAAGCCGTGGGTCTGCTCCTGGGTATGTCTTCTCGTCTCCTTGCTCTTCCTAGATAGCAGACACTGGAATACAAAGTTGCTGTTCCATCTCTAGATTCCTTTTCATTTCCTGTCATATAGGGGCATGCATATACGTAACATATACATTCACAAATGGCCAGCCTTAGTACTATTATTCTCTTTTCCTAGATTAAGAAAACATATCCACAGTTAACTAAAGCTTCAGCTGATTTAGTGCACCGCGCTTCATTGACTCAGCAGTACAGGGCACTTCTTTTTTTTTCCCACAAAAGTTCCCAGGGCACAGAGAGTCATTTTCAAGGCTTGTATCTATCTAAGGCATTTGAAGGTCAAGCCCAAGTGGTCTGTGGAACCGCTTCATACTCTGAAATCAAGTTCTTCCAAAACTGGTATCTACTGATAAGGAAACAATATGCTGGATATGGAGATAACAGATTTCTGAGTTAGTGGCCTTTTTCTCTAGGGTTTGCCCTTGGGAGCAAGCAGGGTGACCCTTGCACTTCTGGAGAGTGGGTCTTGGACACGGCCTTTTTACCAAAGAAACCACAATCAACCAAAAAAAGCATCCCAAACCCCAAGCTTCCTCTCGACATAAAATCAGGCATCCTGGTAACTCAGACAGAGCCAAACTAATGTTGAACAGATCTTAATGATTTTAATTAAGTTCAAACTGAAACTTCATGTGTGTTGACAGTACTCAAAGTAAAGGATTTTGTTTCAGTTTTTCTAAGCAAAAACCTGAACAGAACTTAGGAGGTAAACCAGAACTTGATACCTGGGCACAGATACAAGATTTATACTAGATGTTAGCTTTTCCTTAGGCGTCTAAATGAAATAAAGGACAGCTCCAAGCTTCACCACCCAGAGCACCTCATGACTCTTGGGGACAGACTTTCAAATCTCTAAAATTTCAGAACATTAAAAAAAAATGTTGCCAATGGCATTTGAAGCCCAAATGGGAGCTGTGCAACAGTAAGCCTGTGAGCGGCGTACAGCCCCCCCTGTTCTGTGCTGGTGCCCTCCTGGCACAGAGGAACCGCTCTGGTTTCTCAGGGACAGCATTTGATTGTTAAATTCATTTCTCACAGGGGTCTTTCCCTCTTTTCCAGTCTACTTCAAAATGACAGGCAGAACCAAAATCCCATTCGATTAAAAGCAAGTGAAAAAGGGAGATGAACTCCTAGCAAAAAACAAAATCAGTTTGAAATTTTTACTTCAAAAGCATGGCAGTATTTTACCAGCAAGGACTGAATTCATTAACGCTGCCTTATTTGTGCTGCTACCATTAAGAGTTTTTCAGTGCTACTGTTCAAAAACGTTTTAAAGAGCCAACTGTTTTACCACTTTGAAATAGCTCTACCCAGCAGTGAATCTTTGCATTCATTTTCAAAACAATCAGTTCTTCCATGCGGAAGCTATGCAAGTCCATCAGTCTTCAAAGACAGATAAAAAATAACAGGCTTCCTTATTCTAGACCACTTTCCTTTTCTATTCACCCTCTCCTTCCACATTTCCTTTTCTTATTTGTTCTCCAACAGCAGCTAATACGGTCATGTGCTGGGGTAACACGCACACACGTGCACTTATGCACACATGTGAATAGGCTCAAAAAATGAAGACCAGTAACTTATAACTCCCCTATATATTACTCTTGAATCAGTTTTTGTTTCTCCTTATCTTCGTCTCTTCTATTCCTTTTCCTTTATGTTTGTCTGCCTTCTCTGCTAGCATTTTGTAATGCTGTTAATTGCCCTGATATTGTGAATCCATGGTTAACTGGAATCCCAAACTGCTTTAATTTCCAGTGCCTCTTGACACTGAGTGCTGGCACCGTTTTTTTTGGTGCCGGAGCCAAAGGCAGAAGCCTGACATTTGAACTGTGCAGGACCCAGCCAACTGACCTCCATGAAGTTACCCTTAAGTCATTCTGGCCCAATTAGATCCAGAATTAGGCTGTTTTTATAGTTTATTTCATGTATGCCAACTGAGACCTGAACTAGGAGAAAATTAAGTAAGAATGTATCAGATGTGGGCGATTGAGTAAAAAGCAGGCTTTTGTGCTGAAATCTGGGAGTCCCACCAGAGCAGAGCGCTGCAGAAACACAAATTCAGATGAGCTCACCTACCTCAGCATCTCTGACAGGCATTTAAGTCAGTTTTCGTGACTTTGGCACACAAGCTTTACACAGCGACTTAGGTTAGTAATGTGAGCAGACAGGAAGCAAGAAACATTAATGCAATGTCGGCAGCGTAGTTAACATCACTTCCTTGATAAAACATTGTGTACACTAACAAACTGACAAACACATCAATCTCATTAGAAGATTCCTGTCCTAAACATTTCTGTAGCTTTCAAATACGCTGTTTTACATTTAGGGTCTTTATGTTGAGGCAAGCCATAAAACCATTGACAAAACAGTTTCTCTGGATTAAAATAAAAAACAGAGGTAAAATAAACATGGAAAACCGAAACATGGATGGAGATGTCATCATAGCCTGATGTGGCAGATTTCACAGGCTCCTGCTTCTGAATATGGTGATATGACAGACTTTTTGGTTAAGTAGCCCTACACGGAGCTGACGAAGGCTCAAGTTCAAAGATTTTGGGATTTTTCAGGATGAGTGTGTGGTAGCAGGTAATATTTTCTAATGAAGATAACAAACAAACAGACGGTAAATCCTGAGGGAATGGTTTTCCTTCTCTAGTAGAGCAAAAGGTCCAAGGAACAGGCTATATTGCTGTTTATAGCCTCTGAAACTCGAGCAATAGGAATTCATAGCAGTGGGGCAAAGGGGGAGTTAAATTTAGGCATTAGCCGGGGCTGGGTACAGACAAACTACAATTTCTTCTGACCCCGAGTAGGCGGCTGCAGCACCTGAGCCGCGTCCCCAGCCCGGCAGGCTGCCGGCGGCGGGGGGAGAAGCGGGGGCCGCCGCCGCCATCCCGCCGCCTCGCCCGCCACCTAGCGGGGATCGGCGGCCGGGACCGGCGGCGGGGAGCGGGGTACCCGGCGGGGCACGGCGAGGACCGGGGCCGTACATCGTCGTTCCCGTGCGGTGCTGCCGGGCTGGGACCCCTACCTGAGAGCAGGGCCAGGCAGCGTGGGCGGTGGGTTTGTTGACAGTATAGAATATGGCATAAGTAACGCGCACACAAGTAATGCCAGGCGGGTTTTAAGAGCGACTTTTTACTGGAAAACCCCACAGCTATATTTTGTCTTTTTTCCTGTTCTGTCAACTAGTTTTCCCTTTAATGTCTCTGTTTCATGTAAAATTCCATTTGCTTTCCACCAAGCCCTCTGTTTGGCGTATCTTGATTAACTGCATAATTAGAGAAACAGAATTGGTCCTAAGTTACACCTCCTCCCAACTGTTGCTCGTTTTCATTTTGACTGTATTTCCTATAGTCACATTGGTTATGTTAGTAAGATGCCATGATACTCTGACACTATCTAGCAAGGCAAAATTAAAGCATTATTTTGTAATCTCTTTTATTACTCGCTTGTCTGTACCAACTTGATAAAGATACTGAAAGTGGGAGGAAGGGAGTACGCACATCTGAAGACAGGCTTTATAACTTGAAAATGATAGTCTCCTAAAGTACAGAGCTGGTCTATGGAAAAACAAGTAAAATAACAAGCTACACTGCATCTTAGTTGTTAAACTGCTGCTGTCAGTCAATGTAAGTCCTACCAGCTAACAATAAAAGTGTTTTGATGTGCATTCTTGCACGCACTTCAATGATAGCTACCTAACAGCAATTTTCAACCATGGAAATACATCTTTTTCCACTCCCTTAGAATCATGAAAATTTCGATGAGATACAAGTCTTGTTGTAAAGAGCACCCTGTCAATGACAGCAGTCACCAGAGCAACTCTGTAAATTGCGCTGTACAGAACAGTCATGTACAATACAACTGTTATATTTCATAATAAAAACCAGCTTATCACCAGGGACAGAAGGCTTTAGTTTTTTACAAAAAATACTGTCTGACCAGACCGCTCTGGTAATTGGAAATTTTGGTTCTACCAGTTGCCTTTGGCTAGTTAAGTTCCATTCAGGCTCCAGCCTGAGCAGAAGAGGTGAGGGTTTACTTTGGGTAACTACAGAGCTAATGGGTGCCCAGCTTGTGCTTAGCTCCACAGACTTTAACAGCCTCCAGCACAGTCAGGTTCTGACTCAGTGACTGCATCCACAATGCCTCCGTTCCCAGCTCCAGAAGGCAAATGAGACCACAACAGCCTTCACAGGCATTCCAGCCACGTTTGCAAAGCAGCTGGACTGTGCACAGGAGCTCTGCTGAGCCAGGCTCTCCACCACACTCCTGCTTTCAGAAGGCATGCCGGGATGTGGTTTGGGCTCCCAGGGGAAGAGATCTGTAAATGATTTGAAGGTTCAGAGTTCAGGGGTGGTTTGGAAAAACACCCGTCGGGCTGCAATGCCCATGGGGAAGCCGTCTGGTTAGATAGGTTGTCTCTGGGTATTTCTGGCATTTCACCTCCTGACTGAAGTCAGGAAAACTCAAAGAAAGAAAAAATATGGAAAAATACATCCAGACACTTCCAAACCTGGAAACTAGTTTCCTAATGTTTAGTCAAAGGCACAAGTCAGTTCTTGTTTTACCCACCCACCTCTTTTTGGACTAGCAAATAGTCAGTGCAGTTTCCTTTAAAATATCAGATAAGCAGCATAAATAGCTGCCCAAGAATCAGAGATATGACTAATTCCTATTCATTAGACCTGTGCAACATAAATAACTACTTGTTTTGCTACTCATTATTTACAGTGAGATGCCTCCAGCTCTGTCACATGCATCCAGGTCTGTTTCCACACTGTCTCCTTCGAATAAATCCATGTCGTCAGTCTGCAGGCTACAAGAGGCTACAAGGCTACCAATGAGAGGAAATGGAAAAGGCTGTGAGCCATGGGCATCCCCCTCCGCCTCTGCAGCTCTGGTTCCTGGGGTTTTAAGATGAAAAGACGGGCTCCAGGGGGTAAGATACAACCACTAATTTTGTTACTGGCATAACTTCTTGTGTCTGAGGTACAATTCCCAGATGGCTTTCCTAAGCCATCAAATAGCAAATACTTCTGGGGAGTTTTGTAATTCACCTCAGCAGTATATGTAAACACTGCTTAATGGATGTCTTTAATGTTGTCTTCCAGCTTCCAGGATTTTCACTGGGTCGCTGCACTGGTGTTGGAGCTTTCCCTGGGGCTACGCACATGTTGCCACGCAGCTGAGGGCAGGGGAAACTGTACCATTTCAGTTCAAGTTGATTACAGATTTTTGACTGAAACATGCTTTTTTTTTTTTTTTTAATTTTAAAGAAAACACTGAGTCACTAAAACTTAAACTTACCTTGTAAATGGATTGGTTTTGAGGGAAAATTTCTCCAAACGGGGTGGACTTTCTGTATATAGAAAAAGAATTCTTCAGTGATTAGGACACTTGCATGTGGGAGCCCTGTAGTCAGCAAAGTGCAGTGAGTTGTGAAAGAATAGTCCCTGAGCCTGAGAGGGAATTGAGCAGGGCAAGGATTTGAACCTGCTTTGCAGATGAGTTTTCCAATCATTGGTGCATGGGCTCAGTATATCCTGTTCGTGCCAATCCATTTTGTAGAACTAATTAAAAATTCAATGTTGGGGAGAAAACGCCTGTAAGCCAGCAGTTACAGCAGCTGGGCGAGAGAGGGACCAGTCATGCTCGATTCAAGCCGGTCAGCGGAAAGATATGCACGGGTATCTCCCATGCAATGAGCGTAGGGCTGATGTTGCTCTGTTCAGCATGATGTGGAGGCAAAGCCAAATGCCTCAACAAATACAGACTTCCTTGTTTCTACCTATCCCAATGTAATGGAGATGAATAGGATTAAAAATTGTGATGTCTTCTTATAGTCTCATTTTTCCCTCCCACTTCTCTCCTGCTTTTAAATGCTCCACTGTGCATTTCCAGCAGTTCCATGATTGCCCTGAAAGGACTAATTTTGTTTAAGAAAGCCAGAGCTGGTGGGAACCAAGGATGCCCCAAAAGTAATTGTATTAATGGAAAGTGGTGATGTGAGGTCAAGGGGAAGTGTGGGACCTGAGTGCTCAAAATACCATCAGTTACGTCATGAAAACAGTTGTACTCTGTTACTCCTATCTGTGTATGGGGAGTAGTCTCAAGATAGAGTTCTACTCTGAACACGTTGATAAAGTTTTTTATCTCATTGTTCTATTTTCTACCTTTCAGAAGGGATCCTAGCTTTTTTCCCCTCTGTTTGGTTTTCTGGTCACTGTGAAAAACCTGCGGAAGAAAAAAAAAAAAAGACATATTAATCCTAAACTGCTGGAGGTACCAGGTGAGCCCATGGAGAATGTCTTAATGTGCTATACCAGCCAGACCAGCCCTGTGGCAGGAAGCTTTGGCTTACGGCAGAGAGCAGTGGCTGTCTCTGCCCTGTGCTGCAGTGCCTGTCAACAGCAGCTCTCACGCTGGAGGGGAACAGCACTGAGGAGCAGCTCGGTACCGCCAGCCACACAGCTACTTGTCGTCAGCACTTCCTAACAGTCAGTGTGACATGTTCAGTGTCAGCTTTTCAGGTGGTGGGCTGAGCTAAATGGTGGCAGTTTTCCTTTAGCCTCAGGAGCACAAAGGGCAGGGGCATCTCCTGGGCTCCCTGTGTGTGATAGTTCATCAGCCAGACTCTGTGAGTGGCTGAGCACCACGGGGGAAGTTAAGATCAGTTTGTAGCAATAATTTTATGTTTCGCTGTTCTGGGCTTCTTCCAGAGCTTAGTGTTACTCTAATGAACACTGTAGAGGATGTATACACACATAAACTTGATTTACTAGGAAATCAAAAGATAATGCCCATTTGCAGCTGATAATCAAAAATGTATCTGGTTTATCTGCTGACAGAGAAGCACTATACAAGAATAGAGCTTCAGAAGACCCCAACAGGTCAGCCAGTCCTGCCTCCAGCAACCCAACTAAAGGCCCTCTTTTGACTGTAGCATTATGCCCTGCCTGACTCGCTGCGACCTTAGTGAGACGGTGCATGCTGCCCATCAGCCACGCTTCTGTGTTGACTTGAAGCAGCGGGACCATGTGCTGTTGTGCTGGGCTTTGTTCCACAGAGGTAGGTTCTCTATTTAAACCATATGTTGAATTATAACCGTGTAAGTAGGAGGAAAACTAAAACATATTTCACTGGGTTCTAGAAAAGCTTTGAATAAATGTCATTTTTATCAAGGTTTTATGTGCCCTATCCAAACACCAAAGGTTTGTGCTGTACCATCAGATTTAAAGTGAGCTTTGTATTACATGTCTAGAGGTGACTACATCAATGGCAGCATGCACAGTTTGTAGCCCCTGCCTCAGGATTCAAGGCGGATGCTCAGAGATGATGTTTTGGGTGGTGGAGAAGGATTGCTAAGATTAGAGCTGGACATTTGATTTTCATAGGTATGATGGGCTATTTCTAGTGAGTTTTAAAGCTACTCAGGATGAGCTCTTGAGATTTGAGTAGCAGCAACACAAAGTGCTCCTGTGTTTTTCTGATGCACCTGAAGTTAATGTGAGTTTTGCAAGCTGGTCTTGCTGGTGGGATTAGGGCTGATGTTCTCCCAAAATGGCTATTTGCAGTTGTTGCAGTCTTCTGTTAATTAGGTGGCGTTCATGGCTAGAAACCTGAGCTAAGCAGCGTAAGTGTGGGCCAGAGTGCAAAGGACGTCTGTGCTTGGCTCGCAGCTGTAGTGCTGTACCTGGCCTTGGTTACATTGCTGAAGCTCTGTGGGACTTAGTTCACTCTTGGAAAATGGGAATAAATGTTATTTTCCTACCACAGAGCAGTACTACAACAGGCTAGTAGCTCAAGTGGATTGTATATGTGAAAATGTACTAAACTGCTCAGCAAGCTTCAGTAGCTAATTGGTTTTTGGACCTGAATTTATCTAGTGCTACTAATTAAATTCCACTGTAAAAATTGCAATGGATCCATTTTCTGGTCCTTCTTTAACTTTACAAGTCTGTGGAAAGGAACTTTCTTCTAATACATGCGCCAAGCTTGGCAGCACTTTCATCAGGAGAGGAACTGAATGGTCAGGATTTCTGCCAATTTGGGCTGAAATATATATGGAAGAGATTGTGAGATTTTTTACTGTCTTCAAATCAGAAATGCAGTTTAGCATAAGTTTGTACTTGAACCTGATCTTATTTCAAATCTTAGCTTCATATACTGCAATTTTGTCTTTTCCTAATAAAAAAATATAGGTAA
This sequence comes from Limosa lapponica baueri, assembly GCA_002844005.1. Lineage (NCBI taxonomy): Eukaryota > Metazoa > Chordata > Aves > Charadriiformes > Scolopacidae > Limosa > Limosa lapponica. Next base: position 9,070 of record KZ506096.1, on the reverse strand, counting down.
AGCAACACAGAAACAGGAAGAAAAGGCCTAGTTTGCAGGAAAAAATGCTTTCATGCTAGAGAAGTGAGGGACCCTGACAGGCTAACTCATGGTGTTCATTCTTGCTCGGCTACAGTGAAGGCAGATTAAGGATAAATTACTCAGTGAGCAAATGTCTTGTTTTCTCTGTGACTCCACCTCTTTTGGGCATCCTGCCCTGTCCCCACCCCTTGCACTTGTCTGCATGTCTTAATGGTAGTATTCATGCAGCTGGTAATTTATGTGTCTGAGAGCAAAGATTTACACAGAGCCTTCCTCTCAGTTATTCAGAAAATTTGAGATACAGTATGTGATTTGTTAGGTCCCAAACTCCAACCTAAAAATCACAAATGTGTTAAATTGCTCGAGTGAGAGCAATTTTAAAAGGAGTGATTTCAACTAGAAGTTAGTTCTTAGGTCCTCACTTTACACCTAGTTACAAAAGTTTGTCTTCAAAATAAATACAATGCCTATTGTAACACAAGCACACAGTCATTTGGCTTCAACTGAGGCAGTTTGCTCTTCTGCTCTGGAAGACAGACAGAGCCGATCCGGTTACTGAAACCTACTTGATTCAGTTGGTGTCTCGTGTCATAAACACGAATTGTTAATTTCATATTACTCATAACAGGCGCACTGTGAATGTTTGCGGAGTTTATAGGGTATCAGTTACAAATGTGATTATACCAGCCATTCCTCAGGACTGACACCAGTTTCAAATTAGAAGCTGACAGGCCTCACCTGCTCCTGAGTTCACTGATAGGTCACCTTCTTGTCATTTTGGCTGTCCCCCCATCAAAATGACATCTGTGTTCGTAAAGGGGCAGCGAGGGACTCGAAGTTGTTAGAATTGTTGAAGAATAAGAATAAGGTGTCATCTACTCCAATAATGTAGTGCTCAACTTTGGCCTTTCAGATGGCTTGATGCTTGCAGCACCTGACAATGTTTCCAGATACAAGAATAGCTGGATCGGAGGGTCAGCAGTTGTTCCCTCTTCTACCCACGGATGCTCGGCATTCAGCTCAGCCCAGTCACAGAGAGTAGACAATCTTGAGCAAAGAGCTTGTGAAATGCTGTTACTTTTCTACATACAGAAATGGGATATTGAGATAAATAAGCATTTCTTTCAGAGGCCCTTGTTACACATCCATATTTTTAAACAAACAGTGTGTGAAAGACAAAAGGTAAATATTGTTCAACAAAGAACTGGATAAAAAAATGTTAAATTTTTTCAATTCATTGGACATTTCCATTAATTTATTTACATGCCATTTATGTAGATGCAAACCACAATTTTATGTGGAAATGTCCTGACTCTTGAGAACGTAGTTCTTGGTAATAGATTCTTGATATTCACTCAATTAATCTAGTGGAGTTGAGCTAGGTCAGTCCCATTCCTATATCCTGACACTAATCAAAACTAGGAAAATGGGCATGCAGGTTCAAATACAGACTTTGGGATTAGCTCTTATTTCTGTCATTAAAAAAAAGTCAGATCCAGACAATGTCAGACTTTGCAGATTCAAGATTTGGGCTCCCCTGGATTTCAAGTTGACTAAATAATAGCTAATATATGTGTGCCACCTACAGAACAGTTGAACATCTGTCTTGTTAAGGCTTGGGTTTTACAGACAATCAAGTAAATGCATATATATAATGACGTTGAAGTTGCCTTGCCCATTACTGCTGTGTGTAGAGAGGAAGGTCTCTGAGCTGAGGGATGTTAGAAGCTCATGTACATAAGGCCCATTCTCCCCATGAGCTCAGTTGTGTGCCAGTGGGAAAAGAGCACAGACATATTCGTGAGAGGGTAGGCAAGGATAAACAAGATGTTGAATTGCACTTTGCCAAATGAAGGGCTCAGAGCAGCCAAGGAAAATCTTTGTGTTTTCCCCTCACTAAATTAGACCTTTATTTTTGTCTTAGGCACTGTGGCTAGCAGAGCTGTCAGGACATTCGGTTATCATAGTTGCCATCATTCTCTGAGATCTGTCCTTGATTTTATTTTCTGCTCCAGGAAATATTATGGTATTGTTATTTTATCTATATTAAATAAACCTAAGGCCAGATTCCTCATGGTGTAAACAAGGATGACTTCAGGAAAGCAATGCTGATTCATGCCATCCGAGTGCCTGATTCTTAATATAAAAGGGAACATTTTACAACAGAGTAAACAGAAGCAAACATTTGTTATAGAAACTCATGTCATCAACATAGACTCCCCCCCCACAGCATTCAGCAGGAAAAAAAATAGCTAAGGTAGATTTACAGAAGCCACCACTTTTTTTTAATGATTTGGATATTGATCATTTTTAATCTTCTTCTCAGAACAACCAGGAGATCTATTATTGCTTGAGCCAGCCATGAAAAGCGGGTCCGTTCTTTAACCTGCCCCAATTCACTTGGACATATTTTATGTCTCCAGGGATTCAGCCACGAAGTCCATTAGAGCATCAGATGCAGTGAGGTCAAATCAATTGTCCATACTGCAGACAAGGTAACCATCATTTACTGTAATTCTCCCCCGTCATGGTAGAGGAGAGGAAAGGTTAAAAGCTGTATTACCATGAGGCTGTCTCATCTATCTTTCAGTATATTGGTAATACCTAAACATTGCTTAAAGAACTGAATGTACAATCTTAAATCTGCGGTTAACTGGATTTAATGTTTAGATTTCCAAATCAACAAATTTGCGAATGATTTTTTTTCTACAGGGAAGAGCAGAAAAAATACCACTTTTAAAACAAAAAGTGAAAAACTTTAAATATATTGTCATGTCAGACACAACACATACAGAGCTATACTGAATGTTCATCTCAGTATGACCTGGATGACTGATATTTATCCTTCCCTATACATAGATATATATACCTATGAAGTAATTTGCTGTCATCTCTTTAAGCTGGTGATGCTACGGTCATCCAAAAACAAAAGAGGAAGTAAATTCAGGATGTATATTTCGCACTGTAAATCAAGTCCTTATGTGTTTGCACTCCAGGATGGGCAATAATAATTGACTGAAGCAATCACTGCTGTGGGAAAACAAACGTCCTGGTGGTGTCGCATCTGAAGGTCAAGCCTGATGACATAGTAAGCACCTGAACTCTCACTGACTCCTGGGGAAGCGGTGGGCGCTGAGCACCTCCCGGAGCTCGCCTGGCGGGGACAGATTTACACAGCTACTGGGGCTGGGGGTGAGGATGCTTTTTTTGCTCCCACCTCCCTCCATTGGGTCTGCAAAGTCATTTATTTCCATTACAGTGCCATGGCATCTCTCTGACTCCTGTGCTCTGTGCATTAACTGTATGAAACCAGAGAGAAAATGTGGTTCTGTGCAAGGGACTGTGTATTCGTCCTCCTCTGAACAATTGCGCTGTGGCCCTGATAAGTGTCACATGAGCTGAGGTGGATGTAGGGGAACTGTGCCCACCCCACCACCCATGTGAGAGCTAGAACACTGAGGCTCGGGTCCTTGTAGGACTCCTCTGTTTAAGTGGGAAGCAATAATCAAGCCCAGCTTTATTCACTTGACTTGCCTATTTGCCTTTTCTAGGTTAATCTTTTCTCTTTCCCTGGATTTCTTTAATCCTGAGCTGTTTTCATTAAGAAAGTGATTGAATGAAGGAGCTATCAAGATTTTTTTTTCCATATTCCAGAAATCTTTTCACAGCTGTAGAAATTAGCAAATTTATTTTTTTTTGTGTTTCAGAAGCTGGGTTGCTGACTAAACATATATATGTATTTAAAACAGAGCCAAAGCAGTATTAAATAGAAAAATAGTCAAACACTGTTATTCTAGCATAAGTGTATCAAATATACTTCTGTGGCTGACATACATTCATGATATTCTTCTTGGGAGACAATGGGATGAATTTAGTGTAAGAGTTGGTGTAGGTTTCAGATTAGTAAGTATTTTTATTATGAAGCCTATTTTTAAGGTTTAAGTTAGGGTTTAACACCCAGCATAGTAAGTTCTAACCAGATAATGTGGGTATTCAGTAACCATAAAAAGAAAGTAGTAAAAGTTTTGTGTGTGCTGAAGGAGAGAGAAATGTGCTTTAGATTAGGTGTTACATACCATTCATTTAGCTGCTTTTCCTCTTCTGTTCCCTCTTTTTATGGTTTACCTTCACACAGACCCCGTGTGGCTCCTTTTCCTCAGTTTATGTTACCCATCATCTCTGAAGTCATCCCTATGAGTGTCTATTCACAGGTCCTTTGCTATCATCACCACGGCGCAGATCGGCATTGTGTCAAATAAAAACTGTCACCACTATAAATATATACTGGCAAGCTCTTTACAAAATCAAACCCTAAAACAGGTAAAGGTTTTTCATTTTAATACAGAAATTCAGAAATAAATAAGGGGAATGTGAAGCTAAGAAAGAAATAATTTCATCCAAGTGTGGAAAGAAATGAAAGGTTAAAAAGATGCTTTCCTTCATAATACCACAAAAATTGGCCTGTGTGCAGCTTGCACGGTCTGTTGCTTTCCTTGTTCTGGAGAACCTCTCAGATAGCTTGCAGCTTAGTAGTACCCTCTCTGCTGGTACGTATTCTGCAATGCTAATTCAGAGAATGGTCCGCTGGGTTATTTAACTGAAACCGGAGTCTCAAAAAAGATCAGACAAGCTTTGCTGTTCTTTGGCTGCAATGGATATCACAGACCTGACTGAAAGAGCTCTGAACTTAATAGAAAGGCTTTGGATCTGGAAAAATGCTTACTGAAATCAATGAGAGAAAGAGCTTTAAGTCCAATGGTTAACACTTCATTCTGGCCCTTTTTTTCAATAGATACAAACATTGGCTCTGCAATGCCTAGTCATTTTTTTAAGATCAATACGGCAAACCTAAATTGTGCAACGGATGTGTGTTTACTATCTGCTGTGTTAGCTTTACAAGTCAGATCAGACTTTTGAAAAATAAGTATTTGATTTACAATAATTCCACCCTGCGCAGCAAACAAATGTGTTTTTTAGGAAATCTGTTTAACCAGGAAAATCACTAAGGAATTCCTCATGAGTTATATATAGCTCTTAGTTGACAGACTTCCTTAAAGAACTCCTTTTTCTATGTCTACAGTAATTAAAATAAAAGTTGTCCTTTGAGTATTTGCCGTTGGCAAGATGTATTTAGTTTAATTTTCTCCAAATGCTAAAGAGGTTGCTACAGTTACAGGAAAGTAGTTAAGTCTTGTGAACATGGGAGAGATTCAGCTTCTCTGAATTTGCCATAAGGAAATATATTCAAGCAGATCTTTCTGATTCTCCCGGTCACTCCGAGGGAGTTGAGTAATTGCCTCCTCGTTGCGTCAGTAGTCGGTGTCCTGAAAGCCGCGTTAATGGCATGACAGCTGTGGCGTTACAGAGAACATCAGTGTGGGGGGCTTTGGGGATAAAATTCTTCTCTAAGTAACCAAAAAACGTAGTCCTGATTGCCAAAAATGGTGACATTAGACAGAGCCGCCCTGAAAACGTGCATGAAACAAGCAGGAGAGAAGTGCATTTGTGAGCAAGCCTTTACCTGGGTGCAGCTTGGGTTGTGTCGCAGCATGACTGCTTCGCATTAAAGACGAAACACAAAAGCTCTAACAGGAGGTTACCAACATAACCTTTTATTTTGAAAAGTAACTTACTCCATTAAAATTGAAATAATTATTAACAAAAGACATCTTATATCTATATAAAAATGTTTCCTACAGTGTTGTACACCACCAGAGAAGAATGTACGGCCCCTTCTTCTTTCCTTCTTCTTTAACAACAATAAATAGGGTGAAAATTAGTAACTGTAGATTGCCTGGTGTTTCTTGGCCCTTACAGACAACTTCAAACTAACGTGGAAAGTTTTGGAGGTTCCCTTCACATGAGTATGCACCTCCACAGAATGCATTTTCAGTGAATCATTTTTTCCTTGTGCTGAAATCCCTCCTATTTGCCCTAGTCTGCAATATATCATCCTCCAGTATGTCTCTGGGAAGTCTTATTCATAACAGATTATCCGGTAATATTTTCTATTTGGATCTTGATGTGGTGCTCTCTGATGTCCAACAGAGTGAATCACAGAAGACAGTAGGGGCCCTCAAGCTTTCATAAGGCTATTTACGCCTTTTGAGTCTGAAATAATGAATGAAAAATATAAAAAAATTCAAATTGGATATATAGTTTTAATTTCTGCTGAATTCCTGATGTTCAAAGCATGAATAAAGGCACTGGGATTTGTGACTAGAGAGAAAAAAACCCACCCATAGCGTAAAAAGAGCACACATACAAACCAAGCCTAAATGATTAATTAAACCTTTTGGTATTTGCTTTGGGATTGGATTTTGAGCTGAAATTTGTTGTAAAAGTTCTTCAAAGGCTGAGGGAAAGGCACAGTAACCAGTGAGTGAAGGTTCTTGCTTTACATAGATCCATCTGCCTTGCTTATGAGTTGGTTATTAGCTGCCTTAGATGATTATAAAATCGATGTGTATTTGTCCAAACCAACAAAATGGTGAAAAAAAAAAAAGTATTAAAAGGAAACATTGTCCTGAAAGATCTTATATTTTTCTACAAGATCATTTAAACCAATTTGTCAGATCAATTCAAGGATAAAATTTACCAAGATTTTGAAAACCAGGAAAGCAGTATAAATATTTCCATCAGCGAGAGGAAAAAAAATCTATTTGATTTTGTCCTCAGTGTCCTCACTTCCAGCTCTAAGTTCAGTGTTCATATAATCTGCTGCTAAATGGAAACGTGAAAGAGAAATTGGCTTTAAACAAAAGTGAATTTAACTAATTTATTTTCATTACTGAAGCTGAGGAAAATGCAAGCTATGTGACATGGAAAACTTATATTATGGGAACAGAAAACATTTATATATAAAAAATGTAAAACATAGGAAAAAACAAGGAAACTAGATGGTTTTAAAATATATTTTTTAACCAGGCAAGATATCACTTTCAGCACAGCGTGGGATATAACATTAATCTTACTCGTCTGTGATGTAAAACCTGTATATATTTCCTCATAGTCAGGACTTTGGTACATTACCTCATTTGTACCCACAGAAGCCAAACTGCTAGATTTTGGGAGACTGCTAGCAATAAATTTTTTTCTATGACAATTAGTTCATTACTAATCTTGACCATCTCTCCAATGAACTCATGAAGAACTTTAATATTAAAAAGCACCTCACAAATCATTTACAATAAGCCTGAAGGAATATTAAGCATTTGTAAATATGACCTCCCTTTGCAGGATCTGTCTCTCTTTTAGCTTTTCTTCCTGAACCTTTGCTACAATTATCTTTAAATCTCCATGAAAGAAGCCAAAGAAACGGGAACTCAGGTTTGTAGTAATATTATTCATCTTACTAATGGATATTCTATAGCTTGTCCCTTTTTCCACTTCCTCTTACCTGGTTCTTTCATAACTCAGACAGTCAGACAGACTCTTAAATACCCTTTGGTTGGAGCCAATGGGTCTTACAAATGTAATTTATACAGTAGTTGATGATTTAAATGGCATAACCCCAAAATCTTGTGCTTTTTAAAAATGTAAATCTGTCTGGATCTCATTAATGAAGGTTCTTGACTACAGTAGGAATGCTCTCCTCTGTTTGGAAAACCATTCAGTTATTCATGAGATTTAGCTCTTCTTTTCAAAAATACTCTGGAATCAGGGTTTTATCTGTTGGTTTTTGTCCAGTGGACTCAGCCAGTGGTGACATGTAGGATGCTGTCAGGGGGGAGACTTCATGATGACCACAATGTCAAGACAAACAGTGCAACAGGAGGTTTCATAACACAGGAGTTCCAGAGAATAATGGATTTATCATAACTGTGACACTGAGAAATTTCTAATCATCTTTTTTAAAAAAAAAAAGATTAAAAAAAGGAGCTGCATATTGGGGCCAAACCTTTGTCCATGAATAAAATCTTTGCTACTTTTCTGCTACTTTGCTGTTCCATTCTGACAGTTATGGAAATCAAAACATGACAATTTTGCCTTAGTTGTATTATCTCAGAAATCCTGGGAGAACGAAGGATGAAGCCAGCTTACCTCCATCTGAGAACAGCTGAAGCTATCTGATGGTAAATAGCTTGTGTGTTAATTTGTGTATAAAGCTATCCTGATGCAGGTTGTCAAGTTGTTTATTAGTGGGGTCATAACTTGAGGAGAGAGAAAGTTTCACTGATCTACTCCCTGCATAAATTTTGGCAGCTATTACTTGTGGAAGATCTTAAATGAGAATTGACTCATCTTGGTGGCTAAGACTCACTTTTCTGAACGAGAATGGTGATGCCTGATTGAAAGATTTCATAGGAGGGATGGGGTTATCTTATCTATTATAGTATTGTGGAATCCACCAGTGTCTACTCCTTTTCTTTTGAATTTGGGATAAGGATATCTGAGAAGTCTGGGGTAAAGCTACATCAGTGGTGTTTCTTTTTTGCCTCATCCTGCACTGTTTAAGCCCATATTATGCAGGTGTGCTCGAGGAGCTCCTATTAATACTTCAGCTCTCTCAAGACCTCACTGACTACGCAGGATATTGTTGACGTATCTGGCATCTCTTTTGGAAGGAGATACATTTTCTTTTAAGGGCTTTTACTTTTTTAATAGAGAGAAGTCCTGGGAAACTGCTTCTTCATTCTGAAGGGTCTAATAAGATTCGAGCCAGATTCCACTTGCGTCCCCTACTTGTTATGTTCAATGTATTATAACTGCATTAGAAGTATTCAGACAGAATAGTCCACTAAAGTAAATTCAAACTTAGCTTACTGGTTCTGATTCACACACTTGCTAGTTTGGAAATAAAAAATGAACAATGTCTTATTTTTCAGCTAAGTATTAGACTTAGACCTGGTTTCTGCCTTGATTCTGCTTTCAGTCTTCTTGGGAGTGTGAGAGAGAGAACGAGAACAAGACAAGGATATCTACAAAGAGAAGTGAAATATTTCTTTGTGACCAGAATAGAGATTATTTACTCTTTTTAGGTGTGAATTTTTTGGTGGCTTAGTTAATCCTTTACTTTCCAAATTTTTTAGCTCTCAGAGAACAGGGA
>KZ506095.1:365315-381487 GCA_002844005.1 Limosa lapponica baueri | reverse complement strand
TTGGGCTGTTTCTTTGTCAGCCATCTCCTTTTTTAGTAAAAGACATAAACACAAATGTGCTGTTACACAAATCATTGTAATTTACGTTTAAAATTTCCACTATCTAGTACCACAAATAAACCCAAAGAACCTAGGCCCTGAAGAAGGACAGCTTTTTATTCTCTGAATGGTAATGAGTACTTCCCCAGAGGAATTTTGATTTTGCTGATCTCTGTATAGCTTCTTGAAGTTACAACATGGGCAAAGATGGCTCATTGCCAGAAATTGATTATTTGGGGGATTGAATTCAGTGTCATGATGGCAATAGAAGCAGATTTTCTTTTATATTTGTTGTGTCTTACTCTATCTTACAGGGTCAAGAGAAGTATGGATTATTGAATGTGACAAAAATTACAGAAAATGGGAAGAAAGTTCGGTAAGTCTTGGAATTCTAGAAGTATATGTGTGTAAGGGTTTGTGTAAGGCATCTGACTTGTATATTAAGACAGCATTCTTACTTTTTGTCTGAATTTGCCTTAGATGTTTTCTTGTAGGAGAACACAGTGTTTCCTTATTCCAAAGTACGTGTTTCTTCCAGTGAGCCAAATATAGTGGACTTCAGAGAGCCAGAGGCTCGTGTGTGCCAGGTCTCCACACAGGGCAGTGATTTCATGAAGGTGGACTGATGAGAGACAGCTTTTAAACATGGGATTGATTTATTTAAGAGAAAATCTGTATAGGTTATAGCCTGTCTTGTTCCTTGGATAGAATCAGTGTAAAAGGGACTTTCAGAATTTCACTTCATCTCCTGTAATTTCCAAGAAACGTACACGTCGTGTGCTCCCTAATTCTTCCTTCACTCTGCTTGTGAAGGGTTTGAAGCAGAATGTGTCACCCAACATTGGTCCCCCTGTAGGTGATGAATGACCTAATTTCTAACTTCCTTTCTTTGCCTTGCAGGCAGCCATTTACATTATAAATCATAATGTATAATCAAGTAATGCTGTCTAAGTTACATTTTGGGTGTTTTGCGAAGAATCGGTGTTAAATACTGCAGAAGTATGGCACACCCTCAGATTTAATTTAGGTTTACTTTTTAACTTTTGATTTTTTTTTTTAATGTAATCGTTTAGGTCTAATACTGTGTTACCTAAATCAGTGTTTCCCAGACTGTTGATACATGAAGCATGCTTTTATTGACTGACCTAGTCCAGTGCAGCTGGGCAGCACATCTGACTCCCAGTTTGTTCCTCAGAGCTGTTCCTAAAAGCTTGGTAGGAGAAGGTGGAGAGTGGCTCACGTGAGCTGCTACTGGTACGGTAGACTCTCACCACTTAGGTTGCATCTGTTGGAATCATTGGTCTGTAGTACTGGGCTGCTACACAGGAAGATGCAACGTGGCCATCCTGTCACTTTGAGAACTGTTGAATAATAATTAATATTTGGTAAATGGAAATAGAGTGTCAGGGCTTGTCAAGATTTTTATTTTTTTAACCTCAGGAGGACAGGTACTCAGGCATAAAAGCAAATAGGCAGCTGAAACAACCCGTTTTGTTCTTTTACTGCATTCTTTAGATGTGTAGCAGATATTTTATTGCCAATGTAAATGAGCTTATTACATAAACACGGGACACTTGCAACCCAGTTAGATACGATCAATCACTTTCAGAATGATGCAGTACTTTGGCATAGTCTACTAAGTACACAGTAGACTGAGTGTTCCAGATTAGCCCCTTTGAAATTATAACTGTATGGTGTTTCTCCTGGTGAACTGCTTCCACTATTAATTAGCTTTGTTTGATTTAGACTTTGATGGTCAGGCTGGGACTGTTAACATATGTTCCCTTCTGCAAATATGATAGCAATTAAGACTTACTGATGGTAATAATGACTGTATATATGGTTAAGTGTATTAACATACAGGTCAGCTGGGCAGCAATGATCGACAGTTTAAATATCTGCCTTCAAAGACAATTTATCTTATGTTTGTTTACAAATATTTACAGAAAGAATTGGATGTCATCCTGGGCAGTGTTACAAGGTTCGTCAGTGCTGTTCACTAAAACCCAAGGAAGTGGAACTGGCTGGGTAAGCTCAAGAACAACCCCCACCCTCATTTTACTGTTAATCACGTAAAGCACAGTAATAAAAGCCGTCTTATTTGTAGGGCTTAAATACTGATATGCATGCATAATTTAGAAAAAAATAAGTGTGTGTAAGTTATAAGGAAAGTAGTTTAATGTAACAATTATGATGTAGAATGAGAAGAAAACCAATTTTACTTTTCTTATATTTCAGAAACATTTTTATATTTGATAAGTAAGAAACTGGCAAAAAGGTATTCAGGTGCTCTGTAAGCTTGAAGTTTCTGCTTCAGGCCAAATATTTTTGTGTTCCTTACTGTATTTGTCTAAACAGCTTGTTTTACTGTCCTTGAATATTTTTTCATAAACCAAGTAATTTGGAATGTGATACATGTAATAAAGAAAATAGTCTGGCACTTGGCTATTTGAATAATGTAGTATAGTTGTTTTATCATTTGGTCTTTGCCTTGGTGGATTCCATATTTTGTTTTATATCTGCATAGTGTGTGACAGCTATTTATATCTATTTTGATATCTGATGAAGACCTAAAGAGAAATGTCATACTGAAGATGATGATTATTCAATTTTTATATCATCTCTAGTTTAATAGCACTATAATTAAATTGGCTATATTTATCCAGCTGCATTCCCACATTAATAGGTATAGAAATGGTTCTTTTATCTACGATTTACTTTTGGAAGTCTGACATCAAACTGTGTCAGTCTCCTAGAGCATCTGAAGAGAGGCCAGACTCAGTATTCATTATTCCAGTGTATTATCATGCGAATTTCAGCAGAATTGCATCTTACAGATATATACTATCTTGCTGTGCTTTGCTGATCTTTCTACTTGGCTCACTTTCTCCTGCTGCGCTTCTTTTTGAGTAGTGAATTGGTATTGACAATTCTTTTCTAAAGCATTTTAGAGTTCATTTCAGAGCCAGAAACATCTTTTTTTTTTTGGCCTTCTGTTGCTATAGAAAGGGTGTTTGGAAAAAAAAGGGGGGGGTGAGGATGGATAAATAACATTTGGGGTAGAAGAGAATGGAAAGAGTGAACTTGGGCAAGATGGTCAAGCAGAACGAAACGAGAAAGGAAGGAAAAAGAATAAAGAGGCATGAGATAAGGTAAATTATACTGTCTGGTAGGAAGTGGACTTGGTGACCTGTGGAGATCTGCCCACAGCATGTGTGGGGAGGGGAAGGGAACATGGTGTGCACCAGAGATAAAGCACAGAAAAAGGCATAGAAACATGTATATATATGAAAGTTACTGACTTTCCCACCTGTAAACTTTGAGACACTAGGTAAATAAAATTGCCATTATTCATCAGTGAGAAAAATATTGCCATAAGAAAAGGAACAGAACTTGTGAATTTTTTTTTAATGTAACTTTTGTAACAGAATATGTTGAAGAAATATTGAAGAACCTTAAAAAGTGAGCTTTGAAGCAGGAAGTACTGGGATTTGGAAGGTTTTAAAACTCATTCCTTTACTTTCCTTCATGCCCTTTAGTCATTGTCTATTGTTTAGTCAAGTTCAATTTCATCACCCAACTTCGTAAAATGGAAAATTCCTTGCCATTCTGAGGTGAGCTTTGATATTTAGTCTCAAAGCACAAAGAATACTGTTATTTTTCCGGCATGCTAATATAAATGATGGAAACTGGTAACTTCTGCAATTTACTTTTATAGCTAAAGGTCCAAAAAGTACTTTAGTTTTATAGGTATAAATATGTGTGTTTGGAAAGTAAAACATTTCACTCAAGTAACTAGTCAAGTTCCAAAAACTCTATTACAGCTATTAATACTGTTAATCCAAATGTAGCTGTAGATCAAAAAACCATTATTTTAACTGTGTGTTAATATCATGAAACACACAGTGTTAAACTAAGATACTGTTTATGAATGTATGATCCTGTTACGAATGAATGTGTGCCCAAATTAATTATCCATAAAAGATAATCATGCAACTCTGCTTATTGCTTAGGGATACTAGTGTGAGTTGTGTTATACCTTCCAAATACAGTTATTTGGTAGAGGGGAAAAAAGGCAGAAATTCCTTCTATAGTTTCAGTGTAGCAAAAGTATCATAGTCACAGTATTTCTGTGTGACACTGTCAGGTGTGTGTACTGTCAAGTATTGGAGTAGGGTCACCAAGATAAATATCAACAGTATGAACAGAATAAAGTGAAGCTGGAAATATTAAGGGAGAATCTCTTTCAAAGACTTTATGTTATATACCTGCATACTCATTGGCTTTGTAAATATGTGATTAAATATTCAGCACACACTCTTTTTGCTCTCTGAATTTTTTTTGGGGTGTTAAAAATCTCACCTCTCAAACTTTGATCTGTGTTAGTATTTTAATAAAATGAAGTCAAGTCTAACAATTTGACACATCGTAAGAATTACATTTCTTTGTCTTACAAGAAGAATATTTGTTTAGTGTTCATCTAGTGATTGATATGACCATATCTTCTTTTCTGTGCATTGTTTTGTGACTTCATCACTTTTCTTCCTTTTTCTCATCAAGTCATTTTGCCAAGGGGGCTCAATTCCTGAGCTCTTGCTCTCGCTGCTTTCTTCTTGGAAAAATGCTCTCAGTCGTCGACCTGCTGTCACCTATGTAAACTCTGACCAAGTTTCAGCTGTCACTGTATGTGTTCTTGTTGCATGCCTCTTGTCACCATAAGGCTATCTGCCACTAATTTTGAAAGTAAATTGGAATTTTTCCAAGGTTTAAGTTTTGTCACTTCATATAACACCTTGTGTATCCTGTTTGCTGAAAGTCACCCAGCGTGCAAATTAACACAAGTGTATTGCAATAATCCTGTAATTGTTCTAATGAACAAAGTAAAAAGAGTATCTGCTTCATCAGTGCCAGAATTATAATCCCAAATTTACGGACTATTTGGACCACTAGAGTCTTGACTAATAAACAGCATGATATGGTCAGGTTTTTTAACAGATATTTTGTGTCTAATTCTTTCTAACATAACTAATTCAGGATGTTTGTAAAGTGCCTACAATGCCTTTGATACAATGATGTACATGTTTTTGGTTAATTCTAGCTATAATTGGAATGCCCCAAAATGTGAATGTTATGCATAAAAAGCTGAAAGGAAAAGAGCTCAAGGATGTATATACCACATACAGAAAGCTGATGTAAATTTGTATGACTCTTTATATATAATTTAAGCATCTGCAGTTAGTCGCGTTTTGAAGTGCAGATGCCAAGCACAGAAGTGCTGTTTATCAGAAACTGATAAAGTGTTGGTAACTAACATGGAAGCTTGTTGCTAAAGGTGGGTGAGGAAGAATTTAGATAATGATTCTACTATTAGAAGAAACAAACAAGCTTGACTGGTTGCATTATTGGTTTTTAATATTGCTTTCTCAGCACTCTTATCAGAATCAAACTAAACCTTTCTTGGAAAAAAAATCATATACTGAAGACATGAAAAGCAATGTTTCAATAATTTGACTTCTTGAGGATTTTAAAATGTTGATGATGTTTAAAACTATTTTGGTATCTTGGCTTGTAGTTCCTGAAGAGTGGAGAGAGAGCGCTGTATGTTTGAGTTTGGTTAAGATTCCTGAGACTTCTAGAATGACTGTTTTGATGACCAGTACCTTAAGTTTTAGATTTTTCCTGTAAGGGGGAGTAACTGTAGGCTTGTTCTTATTAACCTTGTGCTAAAAATTATGCAATTGGCTTTTCTTTGTCAAATTCATTGCTATGTAAGTGGAAGACTGGAACAGATAATTTATACACAGTTTGGTATTCTTTAAAATGCTACTTTCTACAAGGAAATCTGTGGATTTTTTAATATGTCTTTTCACAGAAATTTAAATTTCAACTATTGGAAGAAGGTGTGTCCGAACTTTTGGTGTGAATGAGTAGTAATAGCTATTGCCAAATTTTAGCAATGAGGCTCATAAAACACAGCAAATGGTAACCACTTAGAAGGATTCATCTGTCAACCTTCTGTAATGGGTGCATATCCTCAGTACCAGTGGTTATCAGTGGTGGTTAACCAAAAGTGGGTAAGCTTCTCAAACATCAAGGAAATAAATGTTCTTCAAGGTTTCGTCTGGGTGCAAAATCCTGTTTACTGTGTTATACCACTGAGTCTATGGCCAAGGATGTTACGTGCACGTCACTACAGTTCATCAGTATTGCACAGCTGATTATACAGGAGCTCAGTTGATTATCATGAAAACTATTTGGAATGCAAATACTCCTGTCAGAGACTGGGTTCAAAAAACTTCCATCATGTTACTATGTCTATATAGAATATCTTCTGATTTTTCTTTTTTTTTGTTTTGTTAAAGCAGTAAGTTCTGGAGCTCCCTTACCAGCCACAAGGGAGCATCTGTCTGTGCAGTCCATCCGCAGCTGAGGAAGACTTGGAATTAAAACATTCTATCCAACGCTCATTGGAAACAGAATTACAAGAATGGCAGGTGTCCCTTGTACATCCAAAGTCTTCCCATAAATAACATCCAGTTCTGTTTCCAAAGAATGCTGGAATATATTGTGATACGACCTGTGTGGCTTGTCCTGTGGAGGCTTCCAGAACTTGGAGAGAACTCCTGAAAAGATTGAAAAGGCCTTCTGTTTATTGATGTAGGACACATCTTCAAGGCAGTCCTTAAGCTACACAGCATCTACTGTGTCTAAAGCAAAAAAACCCCAAACCTATTCTTTCGAAAAAGTGGAAGTTCTCTCTGCCATATAACTAGCATAAGCACATCCCATGACTAGGCTTTTTTCCTAGAGAAAGCTGTCAGACTTTGTGACTGTGTTTCAGCTGTGTGACTGTAGGACAGATTCATATCTAGGACAACTGGCAGCACCCTGCTTCTCAGCATCATCTGGGCAGTGTTTTAGTGAATCCTCCCCTGATCCCGCGGAGGACTTCGGCATTCGGCTCCTGCTCTCTCCAGTGCCAAACTCTATAAATGGATTTTTTTTTTTTTTCCAACACGCAGCAAGGTTGATCTAGGCTGCGAGGAAGGGTGCGGCTGGGGCACTTCGGTTGTATGCGAAGCAGTTGTGTGAGTCCCTCTCAAACAGGCAGCTGCTGCGTAGCCACCCATAACTGCAAGAGCCATAATGGCCCAGAGATTGTTCCTGTGGAACAGGAGAGAGCTGGGCCTCTCTCAAAAGCTCTGCTCTAATTAATAAGAAATGTTCTTGGAAGGGGTATCTGACAATTAAGTTAGAAAGCGGAAGGTTTTTTTTTTTCCCAAGTGCTGTTTGGCATTGGGTAAATTAGAAATATTCTGATATTTCACGGGTAAAATAAAGAAGTTAAGATGGTACTTTCCATTCAACACTTAATTGCCCTCAGGACTCAAAGCAGGGAGATTTTCCAGTGGTAAACAGCCTTTCTGAAACACAATTAGCATTAATTAACATCCATGCTGGGAATTTAATCAGAAGCAGCAGATTAGTTCTGTATTCTGAACCGTTTCTTCTCCCCTTGGATATGGCTGCTGTTGTACAGGCTGGAAACTTGTGCTCGCAGCAAGGAGCTTGTCCCGGGGCTTACGTCCCCCAGAGCTGTCACACGAGCAGCATTCGCACATCAAAGGCTTCTTAAAGAAATAGAAAAGAACCTTTCTGATGGATCAGATGCTACAAGCTTCCCCTAGAACTACAGCATTGCATTTCTGTGCTGCAACCAAGCGACTTAACAGCTTTCCCTTATTTTACTGACAATTAGAGCTTTCTGTTTGTGTGGGTCACTGAATTGGTTTCCTTGAGGAATGGTATTTCAAAGCTATGTGGTGTAGGTTGAAACCCTAGTAAAAGTACTTGATTTTTAAAAATTGTGATACCTAGTATAAATGCAAAAATAGTAGGTGAAAATAGCTCCCTGATGTTTTCCTCCAAATTGTTTGAAGGGTGCTTCTGGGTTAAATGTGGTTGTTGGGTTGATTTTTTTTTTATCACTTTGTTTATTTTGTGTTTGTTTAGTAGCTGGACAGTGAAATTGAGTTCTGTTTACTTGCTAGAATATGCTCCAGTATTGCAATAGAAGCTCTACAGAAAAATGTAAAATAAAGTGAAAAGCATTGTTGGAAAAAAATAATATACACACGACATATATATATATTATTATAATATATATATTATGAAAACGTAAAAACTGAAAGTGCTCTTTAAATGCAGGAGGGATGTGATTCCTGTCTAGCAAAGCTACTATAATTGGCTTGATTTTTGGCCTCAAATGCAACCATTAATTAACTGACAGAGTTTTGTTGTTGTTGTTCAGTTACTTGTTAGCCAGTTTTGTTTAAAGTTTGTGACTGTCGTGACTAAAATCAAGCTACAATCAACTGCTGTATGAACCCATTTGTGACTGGGGAAAAAAAAGCTCTGCTGGAATCTGGTTGGCATTTGAAGTTAGGGAATTTTAAGGGCTTTAGAGCAGCTTTTAATAGGCATGCTTAAAGGGTGTTATGTGTGTGGTTTGTGTTTTCCTGATATCTTGCCTGTTGATTTGTGAAAGTACTCTATTTGGGTTAAATTGTACAGACTGTAAATAATGTATAATATATTTGGAGGATTGCAAGACTGTGTACCTGTTAGGAGTTTCTTTGTTTTTAAGTTTGTCATCATTGTTCCTTTTTTTCCAGAAGTTTGGTGTCAATCAGTCTAAGCCAGAATTTACAGTGGATCTCAAAGGGGCATTGATTGACTGGGCCTCAAAGGACAAATCCAGCAAAAAGAATGTTATTGAGGTGAATTATTTTATTTAAATAGAGAATTATATGTACTTTAATGACTTAAGATTTTTTTCTCTAAACTTAAAATCAAAAACTTTGGTTGAGTTTTCTACATTTCTTCCTGCTCAAATGTAGATATATCTTAATACCTGCAAGAAATGTCCATTTTTAATATGTCTGTATGGGATACGCTTTTAGATTTTAAGCAGACTCTTACTGAATGTTTTTACTGGTAAATGTTCTTGAGTGGCTATATATTATCTAAAAGTTATACCAGGAAGAAGTTTAATTTGATTTATAATTTCACTTTTGAATTCTAGTGTATTTACCAATTCTGATGATACCTGTTTTTATTTCTTTAAAGCTAAAAACCCGTCAAGGAACTGAGCTCTTAATTCAATCTGACAATGACAGCTTTATTAATGAATGGTATAAAGTTCTTAACTATACCATCAACAATCAGGTACGTGTTTGAATAGTGAAGGCTCTATTTTCAAGTTAATGTTATTCAACTCCTAGTGCTTCATGTACATCTTCGTTTCCTGATTTTCTTGAGTGTAGGCAGGAGTTCGAGGATATGGCAGTTCCTGGGGATGGTGCACTGGAGTAAGAACCAGGCAATGTGGGCTGACCTCCAGCTCAGAAATGAGCTTCCTTCTGTGGCCAAATACTTGTTCTGTTTCAGTGACCTGAAAGGTTTGGATAAAGAGGGAGTGAAGGAGGGGGGACAGCCAAAGGAGTGATGACAGACATTAATCAGCATTTGATACTGCTGTTCACTTAATAAGGCTGCACTTAAAGTGCAAATTAAAAGACCTGGCAAAATACTGTATTATCTCCTTTTATCAGGCAGCATAGTGCCAACTATTTAATCAACAGAAAAGTGATCAAGCATTTGTTCTTGGTATTGCCAAACAAGATTTACTGTCTTTGCTCTCATATCAAGTTGACTTCACGTGTATTTTTATTTTTTATAGTTAACAGGCCTGGCTGCCGTTTATGTTTCTTTTGATGTCAGTTAGCGGCATTCATTTCTCTTAGCTCTGATAGTGTTTTCCGCATATGGCTGTTAACATGAATGGCTTAGTTTTTTTCTGAGTGCTCATGGTTTAGGCTCCTAATCTGCTCTCTCCTGGTATGAAAATGTCCTGACCCTTAATAACCAGGCAAGGCAATCACTCAGCGATACCCTTCTCCTGTCTGCCCCCCGTAATGCGACTGAGGCCATTTCTTCCCTGCTTAAATATAAATGAAGATGGGAAAGCTGAGAGATACTGAGATGACAGTGAGGTATTACAGGTTAGGTTGAGGTAGTGAATGGTGGAATGGGGAGAGTTTATCAGCATTCTGGAGGAAATGGTGATGTATTTGCTGCTGGGAGCCAAGAGACCTAAGATTACAAGGGAAAAGTTCAAAAAGTACATTATTAGACTACCTGATAATTTGGAGCACTGAAACTTTGGGTAAAAAAATCCATATTTTTGGGAACTTAATGGTATAGTAGCTGTGAATCTCTTTCCCAGGACAGAGATGCTAGTTCTAGTGTGATGAGATCTTCCTCAAAAGAAGGTACAGATTAGATTCTGGTCGCTTTGCTCCTTCAGGCTGCTGTTATGGCAATATGCTGTACAAGAGGAATAGCTAAGGATGTGGCTGCTTTTTTATACATACAGAAATTTCAAATTTATTAAGTTAGACTTGTTCCATAATGCAAACTAGATTCCAGGTGATTTTTTTTTTCTCCAAAACAGTTAATGGTTTTAAAATTTATCAATCCTAAAAAAACATTGAGACCTCTTGAAGAGAGCAGTGTCCAAATGGTCTCAATGGCAGAGGGATCCTTAGTGGGGACGTCAATTGGGCAGTTGAATATATTGATCTCTGATGTGTAAAAAGGCTATCCGAAGCTTTTGAAAAGCAACAGGGAATGAGGGTGTTTAAAACTAACATCTACCCTTCAAGTTAAAGTTCAGCTTAGATGATAAAGTCATGCTTCTACTCTTTCAGTGCTCTGGAGTACACAGCCTTGCCTTATTTTTAAAATGTCCATCCTTGTAACAACAGACACTGCGCAGGCACATTTTTGTAACTGTGTAGAAGTCAAGTTCACTTTAGTGGAAGTAGGAAATATGCGGTTTTGGGAGTATGTTGCACTGACAGCAGAGGAAGTTTCTTTTCCTGTTTTCTGATATGTCTCCAGTCGTGTGTAGCGTAGGTATGAGGCTGGAGGTGGGCAGTTTAACAGACTCTGGTATCTGCCTCCACGCTACAACACGAGCTACATTTTCACTTGACTGTGTTTAATGAGAATATGCTGAGAGAGCAGTAACACAGGGCAAGAGTTTTAGGCATTGGCATATTTATTTTTTTAGAGTAAGTCCAGTGTATCTTTTGACAGTGGTGTAATTTTCCAACTAGTAGTTCCATTTTCTACTGAGAAAATTTTAATTACAGAGATCAGAAATAGGGTAGATGCTGTAGAAATGTTTCTTAAACTCTACTAATCAGCTGCTTCTGTAGCAGACCATGAAATAGCTGATGTTTGTCTGCTGGATTTGAAAAAAAAAAAACCAACCACCCATGTTTCTGTTGTCTATTAGTTGATGTAATGAAGTGTTATCATGAAAGACTGGTTGTACTTTGTTCAGTGTCCAGCAAAACTTCTTTATTGGGTCTTACGATCAAATAGTGTTTCTCAAAGTTATTCACTCTGCCAGTGAGAATGGCGTCATCTCTGAAGATATTTTTAGCATCTAGAGTTCAGGAAAGAACCAACTGAATATCATTATAGGGAAAGAAATGCATATTGTAGAACTGTCTGCAGGAAATGTGTTTGTTAATGCCATATTCTATGAATTTGCGGACTGATCACTGTATATCTTCTTAAATCTAATAGGTAGTAGAGTCTGATGAACCGTTAGAAGATGATATACCAGATTCCCCTGGGGTGGAAAAACAAGACAAAGAAAAAGAGAAAGAGAATAAAGACTCTAAGAAACTTCGTTGTGAGTTGAAAATTTTCCATTAATTGATTTTTAGCAATGCCAATTTTTATTTTTTGCATCTGCAGTATTATGTATAAATAGAGAAGAATTCAAAAGGACAGCTAGGAATGAAACTACTTGAGTTTGGCAAAAGGCTTTGATTTTGTTCATTCTACATCTTGGTGCCAGATAGGAGATTTTCTTCCTTGTTTCATTAGTCATAATTGGAAAAAAAAAAGAAAAAAATACCTAATGTCTTCAGTTCCTGCTGTATGGCACATGAAGAATAAGAGAAAATAGGCAGTGGTGAAATGGATTATTTTCAAGGTTTTGTCAAACGCACAGAAGTAATTAGATGCTTGTTTTCTCTGACTTCTGTAAATTATTTTGAATAAGAATTCTTTTGTCCTTTTACATGTTCAAAGCTAATTGAACTGTTTTACTTAGGTTTTGTCTGTGGTACAGCATCTGTAAATATTTGCACTATTAATTTAAACTGCAATTTTGCTAATCTGCTAATGATGTTATATTGGCTTATTTAGGAAATCTAAACATTTTTAATAACACCTTCAGATTTCTGGAGCTAAATTTCTTTTAGCCACAGAAATTTCTTCCTATGCACACAAATGTATTAATCAGGCAGACTATTCTCTCTTGTACTTCTGTGCTTTATATGTAATTTGCAAGAAAGTAAGTATTTCTTTCAAAATAGTTAACTTAATGAAAGTTAGTACCAGTTTTGAAACATAGGTATATTTTTGAAATTACATATCAATTCCATATGTAAACTTCCATTTAGTTAGTTTCACAGGCAGCATTTAGTCTTATAGATTTTTTGGGACAGGGCAGTCTCTCAGTGGCTTGAAAAATGGATGCTATTTACGAGGAGTTCCAGAAAGTTAAGGAAGAAAAATGTAGATGAATTGCAAGTTTTAATAGTTTTTTTTATCTTTTTCTGAGGTTTTGGGGTTTTTTTGTTTTTTTTTTAAGAAGTTGGTTCCTTGGCAGATAAATGCAGTGTTGGGTCTGTGGATATTCATGCCAAATGCATTTGTCTTTTCAGCAGTGAAAACACCTAGCAATATAGATTCCACAGATCAGAAAAAGACCAAAACGAAGCTCAAGAAGTTCCTTACACGGCGCCCAACATTACAAGCTGTCCGTGAAAAAGGCTACATTAAGGGTAAATGAACCTTTTTAACAAAGGAAATAATTTGAAAATCTGACTTTAGTAGTTCATGTGTAAAATGGGGTTAAAATGGTCTAGTTTTAGAGTAAAACACATGTATATAGCTCTTTTAACAGAAGTGTTGAATGTGTAGTGGAAGTGGTGATTGATTGTTATTCTTCTGAGCAGTGCTACTTGCCACTAGACTTCACAGAGGATGTCCTCTCCTTCTGCTCATTACTGGCAGAACTGCAGTGAAAATTCAGGGCCCAAGAGCCTGTTTGGACTTGGAGTGGTTCTTAGCTAGAGAATCCATTTGGTTTGCTGTTCTGAGCTGGAAGCTTCAGACAGCTGATAACCATTTGTGCATACAAGGGAAAGAGAAGTCCTTCGGGTACAGAGCTGAATGCATGTGCTCATCTCTTTCGCAAGGGTATTTTAGTCTGAGGGGAACCAGACAATCATATGCCATCTCATAAGGAATGAAATATTTAAGCAAACCAGGATGAGGCTAAAGGAATCTTAACTTAAACATCTTTTTTTCCCTAACCTTTTTTGAATGTATACATTTTTTAAACTGTTTCATAAACAATGAGTTTTAAAGATATTCTTGAATCAAACTTATAAAAGAATTGATAATTTAATATATATTTCCATTTGTGACACTTGTAGAAACTATGAGAGAACAGTATTTGCGCAGGTTGAAGTTAATGTGTTTGTGTAAATTATTGACTTGGTACTCACTGTAAAACTTTATTTATTTGTGTGCTTTAGCAGGACTTGTTAGGTGGTGCTTTACTAGGGTGAAAATAGCATATGGGTAGGCAAATATCAGACCAAATCCTTCTGTGATTTGCCTAACTACATACTTTAACAGGTGTGCTTCTGTTGCATGTGGCATTTGATATATTTGTGTATCTGCAAATATAATTTAACTGTAAATGATGGAATTTTTGTTTGGGATAATGAGGCATTATTCCCAGATTTTGACGTTTTGCTCTGCTTTATAGCTTAGTATTCATGTCATGGCTCAGTGCCGTAACTTCTGACATTAGCAACAGTGAACGCTAAGCCAAGTTTAATTTGTACACATGCGTGCTGATGATTGGATTTTTAATAAAGACATTAAGGAATGGAGAGTTTGTTTTTATTTAAAAGCATGGTGTAAACTTTTAAAGTTGGATCTGCGCTCTACAGATTTACGTTTACTGTATGAATGAAAAATACAGAAGTCTTTATTTAAAAGCCCAGTGTACTTTTGTCGCTGCTACAGAACAAGCTTAGTAAATGGAAAACTTGACAAACCCAGTATGAGCAGAAAAAAACCCCAAAAGTTCTAGAAAAAAAAACCCAAACCACTCAAAACAGCATGCACTAAGCAGAGAAGTAACTGCTAAATTTTTGTTTCATGAAAAAACAAAATTACAAAAGTTACTTTAAGATGTGAGGACAAAATATGATTGTTGTGTATGTGGAAATTATTAAAGTCAGAGGCAATTGTAGCAAATCTGTTTGTTACACACTAGTATTCTCTTCTGCTACCTGCTCTGCATTGCTTTACCTGCTACAGCTGCATTCTTGCCTGGCTTTCTGCTGCGTGGGCTTTTTCAATCCCTTGCTACTGATTCTGCTTATACAGCTGGCTGCCTGAGAAGCAGCAGCAGGACTGAGGTGTTACGGGGCACCGGCCATATACGCACACAGCTAATAGTACCTTTACATGCCAGTTTTCATACTGTATAATCGGTCTGGTGTGCTGTTTGGATTTCCCAAAGAACTAATCAGATGCAAACACCGTTAATGAATCTGCTTAAATTACTAAACGTGAAAAATGGGCTAGATGCTATGGATGATGCAAATGCAAGAGCGTTTTCTCTCTTGTGTAAGCTCTGAAGTAAGATCTACTACCTACTGTGAAGACAGCCACTTACATACCTTAACATGTTAAAAAAAATACCAACCAACTTTTGTCCCTTTAAGAGTGTGAGCTTTGCCTCTGTATCTCAAGACCCTATTTCAGTCTCACGCATCTGAACAGGGGAGGCCATCTATTATTTGGGCATCTTTGGTGAAAAACATAGAAATGGGTCTGAGAGATTTTGGTGGTAACATAACCTGAACAAGAGGAGTTAACACGTTGCTGGAATACACTAAGACACTGCAAAAACCTGGTCTCTGCCCAAGCTGATTTTCATTTTTCTTCAGTTCAGGATAGAAAACACTCCCCCTGGATTGTGTAGTTTTGAAAACAAGACTCAAAATAACCTTTGCCCATAAGTATCTGTATTTAGATTCCAACCTTGCAGCCGGGTTGCGTATGTGTAGTCATATTTACATCCATTCGGAGCTCTGTGATATAAAGGTCTGTTATTTACAAATCCATGTCAGAACTTAAAAATGTTAGAAGTTAAAGATGCTACATTAAAGTAAATCAATACGTAATGCTGGGTTAAACAGTAGGTGCAACGAAAGATGAAATTTTACAGGGTTTTTCCCCAAGCAATGCCAAAAGCTTTCTTTTTGGCTAGATTAGATTTTTTTGACAAAGATTACAGTAAATGTATTTTGAACTCGGAACAGGAATGGAGTGTAACAAGACATTCAAATCTATTACACTTCTCATTACAGTTATGATTTTGAGACTCTTACCACGTTATCTCCTGATGGATTAAAATAATTTCACTAGCAACATTCCTTACTTACACACTCACATTTGTGTAACTGCTGCCACGCTTTCTCACCGGGAGCTTTTTCTTGCTGGGAGCTGCTGAGGGCTCTTTTCAAAGCTTTCCTATTTTCACTCTAATACTACGACAATTGTATCCAGTAGTCTTTGCCCTTTAAAAGGTTTGTTTTAACCTGAACTAGTTCTGTCACTTGAGTCCTGTTCCACTGTAAATCAGTCTCTTTACTTGGTTCCAGATCAAGTGTTTGGTTCCAATCTCACCAGCTTGTGTCAAAGAGAAAACAGCACGGTGCCAAAGTTCGTGAAGCTGTGCATTGAGCATGTTGAGGAACATGGTATGGTTGATGTTTTTTGTTTCTGAATCTCTCTTCCTCACCACACTACCTAATTTTGAACATTTTAATCCTTAAAATGCTTAGACCTAATGTAGACTTAAAATGTAGACTTATTTTGGGGAAAATAATTTGAAACTTGTATCTGTCAGTAGCAATGAGTTTTCAGGAGCGGGGAGGTAAGTGGGATCCAAAATG
>KZ506095.1:317027-356399 GCA_002844005.1 Limosa lapponica baueri | reverse complement strand
CTTTCCTATCAGCCCGGGCTGGGCAGTGCAAAAAGGCTCTTCTGCTGGGCAGTCCTGGCCCCGAGCTCGCCTGCCTGCTGCAGGGATGCTCGCCCTGGGACTGAGCCCGAGCATCATCTGTGGGCACTGACTGTGGCCAACACACATGCGTGACCTGCACAACTTCACAGCTTGCTTCTGTGAAGAAAAATGGACATATGGTTGTGCAAGAAGAAGAGCCTTTCTGGCACTCCCTTAAAGCATTTTGTACAATGAAGGATACCACCGTATTTCCCCCTATGAAATAGCTGTTTCATAGCTAAAGTGCAGTTCTTGCGGATACACTAGTCCTGCTCTAAGTTTTCTCTTTGAAGTTTTAAAGATAAGACTTCTTTTCCTATTAATCTTGCCTTTTCCTGCATCCACCCACCTGCTATTCCTGCTGCACTGAAAGTCAATCCGGCTTGGACCATTTGCTTCCTTATTTGTACAAGAGCCTGGAGCCCGAGGGCTGGAATGTGCTGTGTTCTGCCCAGAGCGCTGCTTCGCCTGCGGAGGCTGAGGCACGGCCGCTCAGCCATAGACACTTCATTAAAAGGCAGTCATCAGCACTAATGCTAAACGGTAACGTAAAGGGGGAAAAAAAAAACGGAAAAAAAAGCTCAGAGTAGAAGAATTAAAAAATGGTCCTTTCCAGGTAATAGTTAAAGCTGGCTGCGTGCTGCTCCCCTGTTTCCCAGAGTGCCTGTTCTCCTGTGTTGCAGAAATGTACATAAACTCAGCAATTAGGTATTATAATTGGCGCAAGTCGGAGGGACAGCAATGTAATTCCATACAACCAGTGAATCGCCATCCGTATCACTTGTGTAGGCTGAGCTGTGAGCCAGCTGTCACGAGGACTGCACAACCTTCAGGTTTGCATTAAAACACTGCGGCAATAGGCCAGGATAATAATTGTCTGAGTTTTTTTTTTTTTTTTCCTGAGCTTCCCAGTCTACCCCATTCAAATGCATAAAAATAAATAATTTTCTGCCTACCTTTCCTATTCATGGAGTAGAGCAGCTCTGTGCAGCAAGCCAAGTGCTCATGGGTACAGCTTCTTCCCCTGTATATACACAATTTAGTTAAGAGGGGGAGAAGACAGTTTATTATAAACATTGAACAGTGGGCGGCATCATTAGCTCTTAAAAATCATAACTAACTCCCCAGGTGGTTGTCCTAATGCGTTCTGGGCTTTCTTTGCATCCCTGAGATAAAAAGAAAGCCTGAGCACGTGAGGGCAGGATGCAGCACAGTGAAGCAATGCCCGTGCTGTATGAGCCAGAGGTGGGACTAGCGCCTTTCCTTCCTTCCTGCTGCCTTTCTAATTTGCTGGGTCATGAGCTAAGGCTTGTGGCATGTTGCAGGCCAGACAGCACGATTATAATGGTCCTCACTGGTTTTAAAGAATCTCTGAATGAAGTTGGCATGTTGCCTTTTATTTAGCCATTGGCTTCCTTGTTTCCACTTGGCCATTCATGCCCTGTATCAAATGAAAGCGCTTCTCCTGGCCAAAGCTTCATCCTCTTTTCTCTCCTGAAGTAGTGCTGCTCCATTGAGCAAACCCGTCTTGTCACCCACAGCAGCACTCACAGCCCTGCTCTGCTGGAGCGTTCCTGGGGACTGGGATGGCCGTGATGGTATCTTGTACTGCCACTGTCCCCTCTACTGACCACGAGTTCAATAAAGCCCTGTTAAAGTTACTCTTTCTTCGCTGCCCCCTGAAATATAAGAGTTGGGTGCTTGCAGCCACAAAGACTTCCCTCCTTAAAATGCTTCACACCAGACACAAAGAAATCCTCAAAGCCATGAGCCGCTGCCAGGTGGTGTAAATGCTCTGTTTGGTATGTAAATGGTGTAAATGCAGAGCCAGGCACGAATGAGCCCCGCTGGCACGGTCCTGCCATGGGACGTGGCACTCAGCACAGCAGCCTCTCCCCCAGCCCAGTAAGGGAAGCCTTTATGGGAAAAAACCAGGCAAAAGGAGCCATCAGGCAGCCTTCCAGGGCCCCTGCCTGTCCCTGCCCAGACACAGCCCACCTGCAGCACCCCCCGGCCGTGGCCCCGAAGGCAACTGCAGGCACAGAAGCCAGGGCTGGAAGACAGAGCTGTGTTTCTCCCAGTCCCAGCAACAGTTTGGGCTGCTCTTAAAGACCTACACTGATAGAGAGGGTAGAGTCTCCCGGAGAGTCTGATCTAGCACATAATTCTCATCCCACTCAGAAAGTTTTTCTTTTTGCACATCTAAGTAGCCCTTGCTGCAGTTCACTTTCATCTTTTTCCTTGCTCTGTCCTTATCCATTGCTTTTATCCCATTCTGCAATGTATACGTGGAGCTATTTTTCCCTGCATCTCTGCGCACGCAATAGCAGCCCATGAAACTATAAAAGGTTACTGCCTCTCATTTCTCCCTTCCCTAGACTAAGCAAACTCAATCCTCTTAATCTTTCCTTGGATGTCACACAGGGCACAGGACAGGGAAGTGTGAGTTTGCATCCCCCTCAAGGAGAAGCCTTTAGCACTCACCTATTAAACAAAAATAAGCTGCAGAATATTCTTCACTTCCTCTTCACCTTTTGATACCCACCCTCCAGGCCATCCCCAGCCTTTGCTTTATGGGCTTGTCCAACCCCAGTGGTGTGTCCTGGAAAATCCCACTGTCAGCAGACACAGAAGCTCTGGTCTGGGTGTCCCTGAATCTGTCCCTGAATCCCTGATTTCCAGATGCCTGTGGGACTAGAGACCTTATGACCCCTGGAGCTATGCATTAATCAAGGCACATTTTGCTTCCTGAAGCAATTAGCCAGCACTTAGTCACTATGCCCTGTTTTACATATAGCAGAGTAGCTTAAAACAAGTGCTGTAGCTACTGTGCCGGAGCAGTCGCTGCAGGCTGAGGCTCCCTGCCTGCCCTGTAGGGTTTTGATGGAGAAAGGTGTGCAAATCAGGCTGCTTGACATTTCTAGGGACACGTCCTTGGAAGGAGCAAAAGCTCAGATTAAGAGCTGATATATCAAAGCACTCCAAAACTTACGTATTTACTCAGAAGTGTGGGCAAGGAAAACTGGCATTAATTAAATAACAGGGAGGAAAGTGAAAACCATCACGGGCGGCTGCACTAGGGCTGTGCCTCTGAGGTGTTTACTCTTATTCCTTTCCAGAACGACAGGTTTGGGAGATACCAACACCCAGGTAACTGCAACTCCTGCTGCCCGTGCGAACACAAGCTTTGCAGAAGCACCAGGGACCAGAGCACTGGTGGAAAGAGCTACTCCCAGGGCTGGGCTGGGGGCGAGGGCTGGTGTAGCCTGAAGCAGCACTAGCAAGCTGCCTCCCCAGCTGTCAGCAGGGCACTGCAGGGGGATGCACCGAACCCCAAAACACAGACTTAGAGAGGGAAGAGGAAGAATCGCTTTCAGAAGCTGTCACCAAAAGCAGCAGCCCCAGCACAACCTGCTGCTGTCTCCCTGGAGCGCATTGCAATGCCTCGCAAACATCCCAGGTAGGACCAGTGCCACAAACTGGGGGAGACCCTGGGGTTCACTTCCCCTGCAGTGCATCCCTCTGTGGCTCCCGCAGAGACTCCGTGGTGGTACCCACCTTGTCCTGCCTTAACCTGTGCCTTCTGTGAATGAGGCTGTCTGGGGGAGAGCTGCACTGCCAGCTGTGCACCAGGGAGGCAAGGAAAAGCTGGAATTACCTTTCTACTCACAGCATGAAAGCCAACACTGGAAGGACAGTGTGGTTAGCTACATTGTGGCAGCTAGAAGAGGTTTTTGGAGACAGAAACACCAAACATATTTAGCTTGATTATAATTTTCAAGACAAAGCTTGTTGTGACAACGAGTTATTTAATTTGGAGAGGTTCTCAGCATCTTATTATTATTACGTACAAAAAGTCAAGGCTCTGCACATTAAGAACCAAGATTAAAATAAAAATAAGGTACTAGCAGATTTGGCCTAGTCTAGCAGATTTTTCCAACAAATGATAAGTATGTACATCCATATTACTGTTTCACCTGAGCTGCTGATCAGCACTACACCTGCATCACTGGGGGGAACGTTGCAAAGCCTGAATTTCCTTTTGTTTTCAGGCATCCATGGAAAGGCTGCACACTACTGAAAAGCTGTGATTTAAACCCTGAAAAGAAAATATTGTAAAGCCATGCAGTGGCAGACTGGGGGCTAGTTAGTAATGATTTCCCCTCAGTGCACTGCTGTGTGGAAGATGTGCCTGAGTCTCCTTCCTGACAGATAGCTCAAGATCTGCAAAGCAGAGCCTCCCATTCCCTTTTTATTCACACAAAGTGTTCTCCAGTCAAGCCACAAAACTCTGGGTGAAGTTGGAAGAGATGGAAATTGCAATCCAGGGCAGAGCAGATGGCGGAGTCACAGTGATTGAGTTACTGCTCCTTTGATACCACCATCTGGGCCCTCTCCCACCTGCCCTGCAAACAAACCCTGGCAAAGTTTGCCGTCCTCCCCCAAAGCCCAGTTCCCCACCGAGCTGGCCAACCGTGTCTTGAACTATTGCAGAGTCACTTTTTATAGTTAAAGCACTTAAAAGAGAGGGAACACGTAATAAGGAGGACTCTAGTCCCCTTTTTGCAACCTTAACCCTGCTCCTCTTCAGGCCAGCAGAACAGCACTGTCACCTTCTCTGGGGATAATGAACTGGGTCTGTCAGATGCCTTCCTAGGGAGGTGAAATATCTAGCAAATTCTGGCCCCTGTTACCCATTAAGTACAAATCGCTTCAGAATTGCCTTGACCCAATCACATCGGTTGTCCTTGGTCCTGGTCATTGTCCTCATTAGCTCTCCTCTGCAGAGCACACTCAGGAACGCTACCAGGCTGCAAATATCCCCCCTCTCATCCCGCTCCTTGAGTCCTACACTGGATGCAGCTCCGCATGGGCAGGAGGGCCCCGGCTCCTCACCGAGCCAGCCACGACACCCTGCGGCAAGGCTCCTGGGGTGGCTGCAGGGGCCCACTCTGGAGGCAACAGCCTGGGCCAAGGGTGGGCTGGATCCTCTGGCTGAAGAGTGCCGTGGAGAAGACAGGCAATGCTCGCCAGCCCACAGACAGGTGACTTTTCCAGGGAAATTTTGGCCAAGTCCTCTCCTTGCCTGAGCCCTCACACTCCTTTCCTGTCTGTTCA
Organism: Limosa lapponica baueri; assembly: GCA_002844005.1. NCBI lineage: Eukaryota > Metazoa > Chordata > Aves > Charadriiformes > Scolopacidae > Limosa > Limosa lapponica. The sequence continues at coordinate 351,221 of KZ506095.1, read as the reverse complement.
ACTATCTTTCAGGGCTTGGCTACCAGCAGAATTAAGATCTCAGCTTTGTCTGTTAAGAATACCCATCAAATTATCTGTTGGGCCATGCCTATCCTTTATTTTCCTAGCTGCAAGTAGCCCTGGAAGGCACAGGACGGCTCACCTCAATGAAGCCAGCCAGTCTGGGCATATGGTCTTTTTATTATTCCCTGCTTTCTCCCAAAAAGTGCTGTGCGAGGGCTCTGGTCTCCCTTTTAAAGGGGTCTTGTAGCCTTCCCTTTGAGAGTGCTGCGAGGTCTCCGCCATGCAGCAATCTGTTCACAGCATAATTATTCTCCGTTAAGGCCTCAGAGACTGCAAGGCTCCTGACATTTTTCATTGCCTGGAGAGGGGTAATTTTTCATTGCTTTCCTGAGGACTCTTGCACTTCACAACAGTAATGGAGCATCCAGCTACACCGAGCTGCAGCCTACAGTTTATTTTTATCTCTTGATGGACATGAGCTGAAGGACTTCAAGCTAAGATGGGGAAAATGGGCAAGTGTAAGCAAAGCTATTAAGTGAATTATTGCAGAAGTTCATAGCAAACCACAGAGTCTTTCATGGTGGATGCAACATGATTTTGAAATTGTACAATAACAAGATGCACTTTACCAAATACTAAGCTACAAATAAAAAGTAGCAGGAGAGAAGGGATCTCCTGTTACACTAAAATAAATCAACTCTCAAATACAATCAGCAATATTATACATGTCTCTAACTTTATCTGGCTCCAGCTACAGATCTAGAGGCCAGATCCCCGCTGCAGCTGGTATGTGATTGTGTCAGCTGAGGAAAGACATCACTTCATCTCTGGGATACACACTAAGAAAAACAGAGCCTAGAAACCTTACTTTGGCAGGATCTGCACATCTCCAGCTAGTTATTGCATTTTTTCACGTAGTCTGTTTAAAAGAAAGTAATTGTAACAGAAACTGCTTTTGCAAGTAGCTGGTAAACAAACAAAGCAGAAAGGGTTGAAATTTTAGTTTGGATTAGAAATGCTGCTGCATGCAAGAAGTGGTTTGAAATACTTCTGAAACCTAACATCTAATCAAAACATTGACCAAAACTTAGATGAGCAACAACCTACAAGCCTGAAAAATAAAAACATCTGAGTTTTGCCAAACCTTCCCAGTGATTCGCCAAAGAAGTGTTTTAGCTTCAAGCTCTTAAAGGGAATTAGCTCTGCGAATTAAACTGTAAGGCAAAAAATAAATTCTCTTTTCATTTATTTTTCTGGTAGCATTCCCAGTGGTGCTGAAGAAATGCAGGTGGGCTGGGCTGCCTTCTCCCCCTTACAAAGAGTACAGGGGGGCTGGGGGGCACGCACAGGGCTAGGTGACACTGCCCTGGGCAGGGTAAATCCCTGCTCCCCAGTCAACCAAATGCCTTTCTGTCCTGCAATTACTTCTCCCTTATATTAGACAAACCACACTTAGGTCACAGAGTAGAAGTCAGTTGATTTTCTTCAGTGCAGTCTAGGGCAAAAATGAGTATGATGCTGCTTTGCTCCAGACAGGGGGCTTTTTTTTTTTCTTTTTAAACCCAACCCTAAAATTCAAATTAGCCTCCAGCTCAAAGCCTTTACCACCAGGGCATGAATGCTAAATAGGCTGCTCCCAGTCCAATCTGTTCACTGCCTGGCTAATGATTATTCTCCATAGAAACCCTACCAGAGTCAGTTATTATTCTCTCCTCATGCACTTGTATCTCTCTTGTATTTATATAAGATTAAGTAGCCCTGTTAGGTTTTTACCTCTCTGATTGGAGCTTATTTTAACCTCAATTAAGCCATCAGCCCAGCTTTCTGAAGGCAGAGCAATAGCTTAGCCATTATCATTCTCTCCACCTTTTGTATGAAAATGATGTTGAGGATTGGTTGCTTTGGGGATTGCTCTGTGGCAGGTAACCAACGCCGAGAGTCAGGGAGGATAAATGGTGCCAGACTCCCAGAGGTGCCGTGGCACTGTGTAATTATTGTTCCAGACAGCTGAAAGCAGCAGGGTTTCTGGTTCCCCTGCTTAGTTTCAGTCTGCCATGATTGCTGGCACAGAAAGATGCTGATTATAAGTAAACATTAATTATGCCCTGCTACCCCACTGCTAGCATCGCTGGGCTTGCAAGCAACAGAAGACAGCGTTGCGCTTGGCTCCCACTACTGAAAAATCATCTATACAGATTTCAATGTCCAGATTTTCATCTCGCCTGGTCAGAGGACATTGCTCCTAAACACCATCCTCATGCATAGCTAGAGTTATGGCGCTTTTTGTACCACTGCTTATGTGCTGTACTTCAATGTTGTTGCTAAAATAATGACTAATATATTTATTCTTTGAAAAAGTGAGCTCAGGTGATGCAGCAAGCTGTTCTGTTATCTGCTCCAGAGCAGAGGAATCACCTTAGTGTCTTTAAAGGAAAAAAAAAAAAAACAGGGCAAATAAAACTTATCAATCTTCCTATATGCCAAAGTAATTTTTTTCAGATGCTGTGCCTTTTTTTAAATGGCAGCCTATTCCTTCTTCTTTTTGATGTGGCTTTGAGATTTCTTTTTTTCTTTGCTAAAGGAGGCTTAAAAATGCAGAGCCCACAACATCGCAGACGGTAAACAGTGCTCCTGGAGTCGCGTGGACAGTTACAAAGTGATTTCTGTGGCATTTGAAATGCAGCCCCCAACGCTGATGGAATTTCACTGCGCCGTGATTGCACCGCACTGCAGTGAAATAGGTTCAATTTGATTATCTGGCTATTCCATTTCGCCTATATTTACAACCTGCCTGACCTCTGGGAGAAGGGGAGGACAGGCAGCCAATCATGCTGGAGACATTTCAAAAGGTCAAAGCAATACAGCGTTTACCACTATAATTCACGGGCTCTACAATTCGGAGACTGTGCTCTCATGACAAAAATTGGCAGAAGATCATAGTTAATGTGAAATATTTGTCCATTCCCAGAGCAAACACAGAAAATGGAGAATGTTTCAAAAATTCACCCCTTTCTCCTTTTGGCACGTGGTGATGTGCAAGTGCATAAAAGCAGCACCCGGACAACACCACATTTTCTAGAAGTTACCTTGGCTGGTGGCAGAATGTTTGTGTTGGACTGGCTACGCGGGAGCTGCCCGCCTCCTCTGCAGCCTCAGCTCTGATGTTAACACTTTTACAGCCCCTCGGGGATGCTTTTGAGCGTGCTGCTGTCGCTGCTGCTCCCAGAGAGGTGCTCCCCTCCACACCTTGTCCCCACCATCCCCGCTCAGCAGCAAGGCCCCGCTGTCCCTCCTACATTGCACCAGTGGCTCAGGGGCAGAAAGCGCTTTGCAAATTTCAATTAAGCTTCGCATGCGGTCCTCCCATTCTGAAGCACAGACTCATTAAGGTCATAAGCAACCACCACCCATTTCAACTGGTTAAGCTAATAAAATAACGTGATGACTCCAAAGCATTATTTCATCTTGTATACTTACAAAATCTTGTATACTTAAAAGGACCCAAAAGTCAGGAAGGAAGAAAAGCAGCTCCAGGCTCATGCAAGTCAATGCAGCTACCCAGTTCTGAGTTTTCCATCCCTTCCAAGCCCAGGTCCTGTGTCTGCATGGCCATGCAATCTGCATCCACATTTTGCACCTCTTGCGTGTTTGTATTAAGACTGTTTAGTCTTATATCTCCACTGAAGTTAGGCTTGCCAGAGCTCCTGGGGCCAGAAGCGCTCTGAGTTATAACAGTTTCATTTTGAAAACTGCACTGGTTTTTGTTTGTTTTAAAGTGAACACTTTGTATGACATCTCCTGAGAACTCCCGTCTATCATCTTACATGTTATTGGATTAATACAGTGGAGAGTGGAGTCTGAAGGGCAGCTGTAAGACCTACTTCTTAGCATCTTTTATCTTTGCTGGGAAGATCTATTTGAAAGGCAGCCTAACAGAGCAGACCTGCTTGAAATAAGGTACTCCATCAGCTCCACGAGTCAGCACAGATCAAAATACAAAGTGGTTCTTACAGGGAGGCATTTCATTTAGATGCTGCATCAAGTTGGAAAAGGATCACTTGGGGCTCATGCTGTTTTTCCCCACAGCTGCCACGAGCTCCTGGTCCTCTGGTCCTGGTGACACCCTGCCACTGTGCAGAACCGAGAAGATGAGGCTTCTGTTCGGGCCAGGGGCAAGCACTGGCTTGACTAGTGATGCTTGGACTGTTTCAGGCAGAAAGTACTTTGCTCCCGCAGCTCCGGTCAGCAACGCACTGCACCACCACCTTCTGCCCAGTCTTAGCAGGGGTATTTGGTGAGACACCAAAACGATAGCAGCTTGCAGGGAGGGGAAGAAGAGCAAATAAGACCTGTGTGCCATTGAACATGGTAAGCCAAAAGAGCAAGGAAGAAAAAAGGAGTGCGCTGGAGACACGGAGAATGCTTGTGAAGTATGCTCAACTCTCACGCACCGAGCATCTTCCCTGCATCCCAGCTCAAACTCACAGAAGGAGGTACCCAGCTCAGGCCAAGGAGCAACTATCTATCTGGCTGGTGGTTGAAAGTAGCTTAAAATGAGCTTTGCACCAGAGGAAGTAAATACTGCTTTAACATCGCAGCACCTGGCACCAGCTGGGTGTGCTGCAGGACCAGGGAGCAGGACATGGTTAGGGGAGGTGTTTAGGGGTGTTTCAGCCAAGCCCAACCATTGGCACAGGTTTGGGGTTTCTTCATACATGGAAAAGGCTACAATATGCCTTGACCTTTAGTTCTTTTTAATCATTCTCATATTCCCCCATCTCCTTCTATTTCTTTTTCCTCACTCTTCATTTTGTGTTTCCCATCCTTCAGCAAGAATCACTCATCTCCCCCCATCCCTTTCTTGAAACATCTCAGTATTTATAGCTATAAACACTTCAGGCTGTCCAAAATTCTTTAATACAAGACCATTTTCCAGTGGATTATAAACCATCATAACTGGAAAACTTTGGCAAGGTTTGCCATATGGGATTTCTGCTTTGGTTTGTAATCTTTGAGAGGAGCCATCAGAAAACCTGCCCAGAGAAGCCTCAGAAGGAGCTCAGGGGAAGACCCTGAGGTGACAGACCCTCGTTGGGGAGCATTGGCACGTCTATTGTTTGAGGCAGAAATTTAGAAACCTGCTGAGAGATCACCCTTGTGTTAGTGATGGGCCTTCGCCATCTCCACGCAGCCTGGCCAAATTTGGCCAATTTTTGAGTCTCTGAAAACTCTCAAACTGCACACAGGCAATAAAAGCCGGCTGGAGTTTGTCAGCTAAAATTTCTCTGCACTGAATGTGCTCCAGCTGAGGGGCAGCGAGAAGCTAACTGAGCTTCCCACACCTCCCCTCGTGAGGCACAAGCAGTGGGGAGCAAAAGCTGGGGTGCCAGCCCCGGGAAGGGGGACACAGGGCAGGGGTGGCAGCAATGACACGGAGCCCTGGGCATGAAACTATGTGCTCAAAAGCATCTTCATTTGTCAGTTCTGTTTGCTGATGAATGGGTGATTGTAGAAAAGAGGAATTGCCATGCAGTTACTAAGACTGGTTTTGTCAGTAAGGGACCCAATTAAAGTTGTTTTAGCAACCTTAATTTTAGAGTTACTTTTCCTTTAGTGCTCAACAATCCTACTCGAAGCTGTGTGGATAGACACATTCCTGTTGTAACTGGGCCACTGGAGAAGCTGATATTCACTGTATTTAAAGTATGCAAAAATTAAGGCTTCTGTGAGAAATATGCTCATGGCATCAAAAATGTCAGAGGTGTGTCTCTATTGTTCGTCAAAATAATTGTTTAATTATTTATAACTCCACCCTGCATTGCTGAGATTTACACACCTGTTAAATCACAGAATTGCTTAAAAGCGCAAGATGATGTGTTTATAGAAAAAGCTTATGTAATTGGCATAACCTCATCTTGGCTGGCTCTATGATAGATTGTCTATAATATTAAATTACGGGGATACAGAGTTAAAAGGAGATAAACCCAGCAGGCTAAGGCTGGGCGTGGGGAATGCTGAGAAGGGTGGGAGACAGCATCTGCAGAAGCGAGCTTCTCCCCACCATCAGCCTGGAAACAGGGCTCAGCAAAACTCTTTGTAAAAGTGAAGCAAGGGATAAAAATAGCAAGGCAAAAAAAAAAAAGAAAACAAAACAAAACAAAAATACCCACACCAGGAAACGAATGTATCTCCAATGCAGGATGAGAGAGTAACTCAGGAAATGTTTCTGCAGATAAGGCAGCTCAGTAAAAAACCCCAACCCATGCACAGGTCACGAGAGGATTGCATTTACTGTGCCGTCAGCCACAGCTAACCACAGTGAAGGAAGGGCGCTGTGTTGCTTTTACAGCCTACAGAGACCACGGCTGCAGCAGAAATTCGCCTGCAAAAAAGGGTCAAAATGCACAAAGCTCTGCCAAGGCCATCATCTGAAGTGCCAGGCACAAGCACATTGAGCAGGGCTGGCGAAAGGCAGCTGGGCAGCAACTGGCTGAGGTGGAGCCGCAGCCTCCGGGTGCGCGGAGGCAGCCGGGAGCGGCTGGGACAGGTAAAGAAATGCCTGTAAGCAACACGACGAAATGTTGTACAATTAACACAAGGTAACTTACAGAAAGCCTACTGTCCTGGTTTTGGCTGAAAAAAATATTCTGTTCTTCCTGCTCGCAAGACTCTTTTCTTAATTTGTTTCTACTTAATTCCAAGAGTGAGCAAAAGCAAAAGCTTTAAGAAGAAAGAGGAGAAACCTCTCACCCAGCGTAGAGTCCTCTAGGCTGTTTACAGCCCTCCAAACAACTACAGCTACACAGCCTTGACATTCCTGATCTTTTGCAACAAACTGGGCATTGAAACAAGGTTTTCCATATTTGCTTTCTTCATATTACAAAAATTAGAAAGGAACAAAAAATTACAGGCTGCACTGAATCCCACAGATCCAGAGGGACATTCCTGAGCATCCGCCCTGCATCTAACCCCAGGCTGGCATGTTTAATTTGAGCTGGAAACGCCAGCCACACTGATGGCCATCACGAAGCTTTCCTGCCATGGCTGTAATGCCAGCAGCAGGTCAGTGAAGAGCCATGAATGCATTACAGGAGCCTGGTGGTCCAAATGCGCAGTCAGTGCCACCATCCCTTGGACACACCAGCATCCATGGCTTTAGAGTCCCTAGAGCATTGCCCTGCTGGAAACAGAGTCAGAAGCACACAGAATCAAAGAAGGGTTGAGGTTGGAAGGGACTTCTGGAGGTCGTCTGGTCCACGCAACTGCTCAAGCAGGGACACCTAAAGCAGGCTGCCCAGGATGTCCATATGGCTTTTGAATACCTCCAAGGATGGATACTCCACCACCTCCCTGGGCAACCTGTGCCAGTACTTGGTCACCGTCGCAGTGAAAAATGTTTCCTGATGTTCAGAGGGAATCTCCTGTGTTTCTGTCTGTGCCCATTGCTTCTGGTCCTGCCACTGGGCACCACTGAAAAGAGCCTGGCTCCATCCTCTTTGCACACTCCCTTCATGTATTCCTAAGCATTGACAAGATGCCCCCTGAGCCTTCTCTTCTCCAAGCTAAATAGTCCCAGCTTTCTCAGTCTTTCCTCATGGGGGAGATGCTCCAGTCCCTTAATCATCTTTGTGGCCCTTCATAGGACTCTCTCCAACATGTCCATATCTGTCTGGTACTGGGGAGCCCAGAACTGGATACAACACTCCCTGAGTAGAGGGGAAGGATCACCTCCCTCAGCCTGCTGACAATACTTTGTCTTATGCAGCCTAGGATACCATTGCCTTTGCCACAAGAGCACACTGCTGGCTCATGTTCAACTTGGTGATCACCAGTTGCTGGTGCTGGTTTCCAGCAAGCTGCTTTCCAGCTGGATGGCCCCAGCATGTACTGATGCATGGAGCCATTCCTGCCCAGGTGCAGGATTTTGCGCTTCTCCTTCTTGAACTTCATGACACCTCAAGCTGGCCTGAACCAAACTCATAGCCTTGCCTAACCTGACCTGAAGACCCAAATCCGGCATTCCTCCTCTCCACCTGCTGCTCCTCAGAAATGTGATCAAGGAGGGTTGCTCTATACACAGTTCAGACCCTACAGAAAACACATCAGTGTTTAAAAGTCCCTTTCCCACCAAGTAAGCACTTCATGGTAGTATTAGTACTGCTGGTACCTCCCTTTTCTTTCCTCCAGCTTTGCCATCAGAGCACTCATGGAGCATGGACGAGCCCAGCATTCAGCTCCTCACCTGGCTCAGAAGGTACCAGAGGCCCCCATGCTGTGGATGCTCTCCACTCACTGATCATGTGGCGGCCACAGACGCAGGGACAGTGCTCATCCTCTATCACAGGCCACACAGCCCAACATCTCTGCTTGCTCCTTGTCCCTCCTCTACATAACCATGGGGCTCTTCCTCTGGGGTTGGGGCAACTTGACAGGACAGCACAGCCACACTGCTGGCCTGGGTTGGACCAGAGCTCAGGGGAGTAACAGCAACCACCCTGGATAGGGGGAATTATTATTCAAACCCCACTACTTCTTCAAGTGATGCCACTCCTACCAGGAGCATGGCACTGGAGCCATCCTGTCTTCCTCCAGCCAGGTCTGGAAAGAAAAGCCTTTTTTCTCAGCTTGTCCTCGGTGACTGCTTCAGGAAAAAGTCCAGGCAATGATCCCCACAAAAGGCAGGACCCATGGCTCTAAGCAGTACACCTCCTGGGTGCCAAGTCATGCATCCACCCCTGTGGAGACCACATGCCCAACACAGGGAAAGCAGAGATGAACAAGGGCTTTACATCACAGATGGCCAGGGATCGGGTGCTACAAGGAATGGCGTTGCGGCTCCCAGAACTTTGTGAGCACTTCGGCTTTAGGTTCTTGCAAAGAAGCAGTGGCAGAAGAGGATAAAACCCAACCTACCAGGGCTTCCTCTGTGGCTGCCAGGCAGTGGGTCTCCAGCCTCCTCCCTTCCCATCACAGGTTTATTGACTACTGGAATCGTGGCTGTACCCACTGCCAAAACAAAATGAACATTCGTGCCCAAATTGTTAACAGATGTTGGGAACAGCTCAGAAAATACATAAAGCCCTAAATTGGTCTTTCACTGAGAGATTAATATTATAATGTCATCCTGGCACAGTGCTGCTCACAGTAATCTGCCAAGCCAAAGAAAGTAATTAACAAAGTTAAGTCTGTGCTGTAAGTCCAAATAAGGGAAGAGGAAAATGGAAGTTTATCTTAAGCTATCCTTAGCTCACCTTACTGTGTCTAGACGTGGCAGGTTGTCAGAGAGCCGCCTAAGTGCCTTGGGAGTGGGTATGCAGCAGACCAAGTTCTTCAGCTCCCAGTCGAGCAAGACGTGACTGGTGCTTGCAGATTGGAGCTCATGGAGAACCTCGGCAAAGCACAGTCGGATTTTAAGCCTGCATTTTTCAGTCTCCTGATGTATCGGGGCACAGGGTGAATTTGGGAAGAAAACCAACATAACAAGTCCTATGCAGAAATGTGTGAGACTTTTGCCGCTCTCCCACTGCCTCTTCTGGGCATTTCAGAAGGGTCTAAAGAACGTCTCACTAGGGAGACCTTCACAGAGCATCCCGTTAGCTGATTTATATAAGGAAGACAGTTAAGTGTCAGCGTAAGGGTAATACAAAACCCATGAAATTTTGCACTGGTTGTGGTCTGTCACTGCAAACCCCCTTACAAGTACACAAAAACCACCCTCAAAGAGGGTGAGCGAGAGGGGGAAGATGGGTTGTGTATTCAAAAATTTTGATAGAAAATGAACATATCGAAAGAAAAGGGCTACTAACATTGAACCATTCACTCTACTGCTTAGCTAAGAAGAATTTAGTCTTCTCCTATGTGCTGGTGCTCTTTGAAACTACATTGGTGCAAAACAATTCACTTGAGACACTGGGTTTTAAATAAAAGTTTTGTCATGTTGTCTCAGAAATTAGTACCTAAGATGCAGCAATAGAAGGAGATCAAGGTGGGCTAGAGTTGATTACAAAGAAGGGAAAAGGCAAAAGCCAAATGGAGCTGGGAAGGGCCAATAAGTGTGAGCGGAGAGCGAAGCAGACTGTAGCAATTACATTGTCATTTTGCTCTTATTCCAGTACTGTATTTTGAAAACACAGTGTTTTTCTGTTCCCTGCGGCATAACCCACAAAGTTGCAGGCTTGCTGTGCCAAAAGCCTTCAAGTTAATGTGCTGTATATTTATATCATTAAAGAAATAAGAGGCCACTTCATTCATGGTATTTAAGCCTATATATTTCAAGATCTAAACAGGTTTTGAGTAACAAGGCTTAGTAAGGTTATTCCGTAATTACCTACATGGAATTCCTCTAAAGCTTCTGACTGACTGACTGCTGCTACAGACACACACTGGCATAGCCAGACCACTCAGTACAGCAAATTCACCCTCCTGCAAGTCTCGTATTTGCACGCATCCTTACGCTCACCTCATCCCTATCTGGGATCAAAGATGCCGCCATGTCCTGGTTCACAGCACGGCAGGAGCTGAAACTGGAAGTGACATGTTTAGAGAGAGGTCATTTAGCACTAGCACAGGCTTCATGAGTTTGCACTCCCCTTGATATTAAACAGGTGTTAAACAGTAGGCAATTTTATAAGTTTCTTTTTACTGGAAACTGTCTTGAAAGCAACAAAAACCTCACAGAGGAGGTTTTGTGAAATGTCAGAAGGAAACATCTGTTATTCGAAAGCCTAATAGGAGGAAAGCACTCCAGTTAGAAATTTCTCTTTTGCACATTTTTCCCATGCTGGGAAGTGCTCCTCTGGGACTCTCACTCTCGCCTGCCTGCAGCTTTGCTTGTTGAAGGTTTGCTTGCGAGAGCGGTAGGATGTAGAGCTGCTAGTGATTCAGTTAGTACCAAAACCACCAGAGAGCAGCCAGGGTGAGGCAGCTCAGCATCACACAACCCTTTCCAGGCACGTGAGGCCATACAACAGCTTAGCACTCTTTTACCTCTTTAGTTTGCTGCACTTCCAGCAAAACCCGACTTTTAAGCCTTGCCAGTATTCATCAAATTGTGTTGCTTAGCAGAAAAAAAAGATGGTTTCAGGGCCTGTCGTTTAACTGAAGTTTACTGAGGACACCAAGGAAGACTCCAAATACAGGGAATAACAGGTAGGGATGAATGATGAGTGCTTAAATAACAGACAGATTCGTTGTTTTCCTCCTCTCAGCATCTACTATTGACCAGTAGCCATAGGCAACTCAGGGATTATCCTGAGGGCTAAATTTGAGATGGCTCCTGAAAAGCCGTTGTTTCAGTTGCCGGTGCAGCCCAGGCTGCTCTGTTGGGGCTCAGGCAGGGAAAACAATACTTTTCAGAGCATTATGGAACTGGTGTTCCAGCCCCCCCGACATCCTCTCCTTAGCTGCCCCAGCCTCAAGCACAAGGATGCTGTCGGTCCCCAGTTTTTCACAACCTCAGAAAGTTCTGACAGGAGCAGTTCAGTGGTGATACAGCGGGTCCTAGAGAGAGCAAAAGGGTTGCTTTTCTACCTAGATCTGGGGCTCAGGGTATGACCTGAGTCTGATGACATGTCAATATTATTCATATGCAAAACCAGGCGATCTGAAGTAGATCAGCAAGACAAGACATACTCAGATTCTTGTTTCTACAGTAATGTCTTTATTCTTCAGCTCAGCCTGAGAGCCACAGGGGTTCGTATGCTCCCACATAAGGGGAGAGAGGTTAGCAAGAGGAATCACAGTTTTTCCTCTCTGTCCCATGAGCAGGTGATGGCCAAAGCAGAAAACAAACCTGGTCCTGGGGGACACTTGTTATCTCCATTCAGCTCAGGGCAAACTCTCAGAGCCCAAGACACTGGCTGTTTACTGTTGCGCTGTCAGCTTTAAACTGCTCGGTGTGACTGTTTTGGGTAGAATAAATAGCTTTTGTTTCACTCCTCCGCTGTCTTTTGCTCCTGCATGTACTGGTTTATTGGATTAAAGCACACAGATTAAGGGGATAAGCTAATCAACAAACAGGCACCGAACTCTGCAAGGCTGGAGCAGATGGTGGTGTAGTACATACTGCCAGCTCAGCCTTGACACCTGGGAGCATCTGTCCTCCCAGGGCACTCCACTGTCGGTGTCTAGACAGGTTTGCCTTAGCCATCGCCGGGACATCACATTCATGGGTGAGCAGCACTGCGCACACCCAGATGAGAAGTCACATCCACATCCTATTTGCCTGGACTCACCTTCTTCTAGGTTTGTGTGGTGCCCTTTGGCCTGTGTCTGCCCCTGTCTTGAGATCTGCTGGCATAATTTTAGACCCTGACCAAGTACTTGCAGTGTCTGTCCTGGCGAAAGCCTCAGGCGAACTCAGCCCAGGGCCTGTGACACAAAAACCTATAAATAGGACACACAGGCATTTGTTAGTCACACATTTTCACGGGGCCCTATTTAGCCAACAACAGACGACTGGCACAGGACGGAGCTTATGTATGAGGCAAACCCTTAGCAGGCATCCCTGCACTGATTTACTCAGGCATGAAGACCATGTGCTAGCATGTGGGCTACTGGCAGAGTGTGCTGGCTGACACTCTTTTTTATAACACTCCAACCTTTAAACAACCCCCCACTCCCAACAAAAATAAACACCCCACACCAACACTTGTTTTTTTGGGGAAGGGAAGGAGTGACACACATATACACGTAGGCGCTTTCTTGTCCAGATGTGGGCTCAGCCAGACACAGACTTTTTTCAGTTTCTCTGAGTAATCCCTGGAGATACCACACTTGTATTGTCCCTGCTCTTCTCACAGGCTGTTTCTTGCTGTGTTACATCCCCACGGTGTTTGATATAAACTAGGCTCCTAAAAGGCTTCGTGTGAAGTTCCTTTTAAGAAAGTTATTTGACATTCATCTGCTGCTCAGTTCCAGGGAACGTTACCTTGGATAGGCTGCAAAGTTATGACGTAAATACACGTAGCGTTACATTTAAGAGCTAACTCAACCCACCACTGAGCCTGCAGGGAAAAGCCAGCAAACACCTCTGCAACCCTCCTGCAAAGCACTTCGTCCTCCCCGGCAGAAGCAAGACTGCTATTTTGGCAGACCATTGAACCGCATGCCTCACTGGCTTCACAGCCAGTGCAGTGCCACAGCCACCTCCTTGCTGCAAGATGCACGATCGCAGCCATCCTGACTACCTTTTCATGGGGCCATTGCAGTCACCCTCTCCTCCCTTCCTCTCCACCTGCTGTTCATGGAGGAGCATTTCCCATGTCGTCCCCTGAGCTGCTATGGTTAATGATGCCATTGCATGTCCATCCATAATCTCTCTGAGTGCTGGTTGTAAAAGAAACACTTCTGCTGCACAGCCATCAGCTCACAAGGCAGGCAGTAGCCTCAAGCACAGTGGGTTAACTTCATGAGTTACAAAATAAGAATAACCATCCCATTTTCATTATTCTTCTAAAAAACCAGAGTAGAGCAGAAAACCTGGCCTCCATAATTGCCTCCTCCTCCGAGGCAAAAATCATATGAAACAAAAAGGGGCCACCTTCTCACCCAAAGGCCCACTTTTAACCTCCTACGAACACATGAAGGTGATGCAATTGCCCATATTTTATCTGCAGAAGGCTGAGACTGTACAGGCTGATCCAGGTGGGTATGGGTTCTAAAAGCAAATAATTTGTCCTGAAACACTATTTCAGCATGTGTTCCTCTTAGAAATACAGCCAGACAAAACTTCTACGTACACTGATGGACAACTGCTTCACCTCTAAGGCAAGTCAAGACTGCACTTTCCAGAGCCACAGCTGCTAACTGCTGCAGAAACTTAAAATCCCCAACACATTCCTACCTGTGCTGTGCCAGCCACTTTCTCCAGCCTCTGCCCCACTTTTCTCCTATCAATTGCCTTGATTTTGTGGACTGAAACATATGGACGCTTACTGCAGGAGCCTTTTCCCTTACAAAAACCCCAAGTCTTGAGTGAAGTCATGAGCTTTGTGTGAATGACTTAACCTTCACTAATTAGGAGCCCTCTTTTTAAGGATATATTTTTTAGGCTATACTGACATCTGCAGGTGCACCATAATGGATTTTGGAAATTAGACATGCTATGGTTGAAAAATCAGCCTTCAGGTTTGCAAAGAAAATGATGATTGCCCTGCTCTGTCTGAAGGGAGTAGAGGAGCAGTGCAAGTTCCCACGAGAGGGTGCTGTGCATTTCAGTGGCCAAACTCTGCTGCCAAACCCATGCTGATGCTGTAGGAAGCAGACTTAATTACTCCTTGCTCATGAAATTGTTCTCAGGCCAGTAAATCACAACAGGCCAACACAGAAAAGCACCTACAAGCTGCAGGTCCTCAGGATTAGCAGGGAGTTGCATTCAAATGTATTTTTGCTGATATTCAAACCTATGTTGACCAATGTGGACCTTAATTTATGGTTAAACTAAAGTCAGATAAATCTACTCTTGGAAGAATGCAGAAGATTTTAGGTCAGAATGAGGGTCAAATTAACTTAGGTCATTGTTATTTGAACACCTATCGAAATTTTATTCAGCCAGAACATAATGTGCTATACAAATGTTCCAAATTTTCTACAGTTCTGCTCTTATAGTGAAAAGTATTACATTTCTGTTTGCTTGCAAAACTGCAGCAAGATGTCATGTGTTCTTCAAAATTGAGAAGGATTCACTCTCTTGCCTTTAATGAAACTGTACGCAAAATACCTCTGAGAGATGCAACTTGAAGCAGTTGAAAAATAGAGTGAAGCCTGGGCACCAAGAGAGATGGGAATTTCTGCAGCCTAAAGCATGCCTGGAAGTTACAGAACTCAAAGAAATTGGCTGAAGCTTAACTACCCACAGCAGTAGTATAGTATAACAGTTTTGCAAAGGTGAGTTGTTCCTAGATAATTTCTTCATAAAGTAAACAGACAGAGAGAATTATCCTCATTTTCCTCCCAAAGATTTTTCTGGCTTCTAAAACTATTTTATTACCAATACAAGACTTTCTACTCTATCTCATCCTCAAAGTATTTCAAGGTCTGTGGACTTGGACAGCCATTGAGTCACTTCTAGATATTCTCGAAGTTTTAAAAAAGAATAAATCCATGAAAACAACACACAGTCCTTTCAGTTTAAACAGAGAAACTTTCAGTATCCAAGCTGCAATTCATTTGTCTCACATCAGATTAAAATTCAGGCTCTTTGCCCACTGCCTAACGGGCCTCAGCAGACACCCAGGCACACCTGAGCACAGGAGCCCCAAAGGAGGGGGCTGCAGGGAGACAATCTGCACCTTCTCCCCCGCAAACCATCCGTGCTCAGGACCTGCTCTGCTGGACACCTTGCAACTCATGCCAGAGGCAGCAGGGATTGATCCTGGAAGCTGTTACTTTTTAAGATGAGATTGACACGGTTTAGCACCCAGTTGTAAGGGGAATTACGTGCCACGCGAATGAACCTCATCAGCTGACACACAGAACAGCAGGAGAAAGCCGGAGATTAAGACACCCCTCTCCCTTACGCCAAAGGCCAGACTCTGCTCACTTTGCCTTTCCAGATATTCCCACTGAAGTCAAAAAAGCTACTGGAGCCAAGTGTGCAGAAGGGAGTTGGATGGTCGGTGTGCTAGTGTTAGGAGGTCTTTCCCCCTCCCCAACCAAGACACTACATCGGAGTGTTGTCTCAGTGACGGTGCTGGTGCAGAGCTGCCTTTGACTGCGCTGTCACTGAGACCTGACCCATCCGACGGGTGCACGGAGCAGATGAGGTACCGTCTCTCCTGTGAGCAGAACCAGGAAAGACTTGCCTCCTCTTGTCCTGGGGATTAAGTGCTGCAGTCACAGTGTACAAGAGGAGGCAAGTCAAGTAGCACAGCTGTCCTCTGCACCGTGCCTGGAAGGAGCATCCCAGGGTCAGATGGAACAGATGATGCCTTGGAACAGATCTCAAAAAATTGCAGTAGAGCTTAAAAATGACCCCAGTGTGGTGTGCGTTAGTGCAGAGTGCTAGCTGCCTATGGACCAGGAGCGTGCAAGCATGAGCAATGAACTCCTAGCAACACAATGCACTCCATACACGTCTCAGGGCTAGATCCACAGAAAAGGGTTTTTAAATCAGTGTCAACTAGTACCCGTCACCCTGAGTGACGTGCCTAAGCTCTCTGAACACTGTATGACTGCAGGGAGTCAAGCACCTGTGAATAAGGAGTGATGAAAACCAAGCTGCAGGGTGAAGACTTACCCCGCACAGCAATTCGGAAACACTCAGAACGGGTCTGTCTTGTGCACCTCTCTCCGTACCCAGAACAAGATAAGGAAGTCCTGTGGTAAGAGCAGTAGCTTATCTCCAGCTGAGGTTCACAGCCTTGGAACTACAGTCTATATTCCTCCAGGCACAGCTACCTGCACCTTTTTATAATAGCTCATTCTCCGATGAGGCAGGAGGCAGAGGTACAGCTCTCCTCTGCCCCAATGGCTTTGGGCTGGCCCCTCCAACCCCCTGGTACTCTTGCAGTGAGTGTCCCAGGTGGAGGCAATGAGGCTTTTCTAGCTCCTCTAGCAGGAGTCACTCCTTCTTCAGCACAAGAACAGGACAAGACTGGAGAGCTGGAGCCAAAGTGTATCAAAGAGAGAGAGAAACTCCCTCAGCAAGTCAGGTATGCCAGTTCTGTGGAAGCTTCACTATGTGTGAACTGAGCTTCTTTTCCCTATTCATTTAACCACGGCAATGAACTGCCTCACCTGAGGAAAAACTAGTCCTTCTGACTTACCTGTGCTGGGAGAAAGGCTTTCAAACATTCTGTAGAGGAGATGGAGGCTGAAACCACTTGAATATCAACAGATCTTCACCGCCTTCTCTCTTTATGTTGGGCATCCAGACAGACAGAGATCTCGCCCTAGGTGTGAGCTGTGGAGCAGCTCAGCAGCCCACAGGACAAGTTCAGAAATCCTCAGCAGCATAGCATCTCCCAGGAGTTCATCACTTAGCCATGGCTTTGCTGTGTGGATGCTCACATCCTTGTGGTCAAATTCAACAAACAAGCACACCCTCAAACCAAGCAAACTAGCCATGCGTCCATAATTTCTATCATAGCTTTATATATCTAGAGAGAAATCAAATCTCCCCATCTCTTCATTTCCATAAGAGAAGCCCTGGGACAGGTAAGCCCTGCAGTGCACCTGCCATACATTGTGTGCAGAACAGCCGACAGCCATGAACGCAAGACAGCCATGAAACAGATGAGGAGGAGAGGATGGGTCCAATTCTTATCCTGCCATACCAGCAACAGTGAAGACCTTGGAAAGCGATCTACAGGAGAAGGACACAAGGGCCAACTACTTCTCTGTATCAAGAGGGTTGTAGTACAAATCACCTAACAGATGGAAGTAGGGTCATAAAAGCCATGACCATAAAAGCCAGGCTGAACCTTCCTCTTCTGATATGAAGATTGGACATTTAATAGAACAGGAAAAATTCACTGCATGCAAGACCCACTGAAGTCCCTGTGCTGAGGACATTGCTTGCTTACTGGCATGACACAGATTTTGTTTGGCAAAGAGCAACATGAGAGCAGATAAAATCGTCATTCAAGCCCTACTTGCTGAAAGTGATGAGGAGAGGAGAAAGAAAAACAAACCTGATTCAGGATCCAGAATGTATGTTTTGTTTTGTATTTTGTGATGGTCTAAATCTGAAGTCTGATCTGAGAGGTTCTGAAATGCAAGGAATTCAAATTCAGGTCCAGACTTCATATCTGAATCCATTCCAAGTAAAATCAAAAAGGGTGAAGTCTTCTGCTGTCTAAAGATTAGATACCTTTATCTGCCAAAATGTCTGTTAACAAGCATGAGTTTAGCACAATTCAAAAAAAATATAATAAAAGAGAGGGCAGTGGACTGCGTTTATCTGATTTTTAAGCAGCGGTTAAATAGTCTATAACTGAAAATGCCACCTATGAGGAAATGAGGCACCAGCCCAGCTCTGAAGCTGGGAGTTTTCCAAACTATTAAAAAAACATGTAACACATTGTCAAAACAAGCTACAGGTAAACAAGCATACAACAGGTGAAAAATGTGACTGCAAGGGGTGTGATGACAGTCCTGTTTGCACAATACATTAATTTCAAGGTACTTGAGCATCTGTTATATATTTAGTTCCTTTCTGCTAAAGACAATAAAGCAGGTGAGCATCACTTACATCTAAGAGACCATATGTTTGTGAGATGCTGGGAGGTGCACTCAGCAGAGAGAGAAATGCTTCTACTTCAGGGGAGAGCAAAGCAGACTGAATTTCTTCTTTGCACAAACTGCTTTTTATTTTCATAAAGTTATTAATGAAAGTGATTTAAAATCAGGTACACAGAATACAGCACCTGGGCTAAAAGCCTCCTCTTCCTTGCTCCCAAGACATTAAACAGGAGTCCTGCTTTGGCCTTTGTGGACAAATGAAATATAGAAAGGAAAGTTAAAAGTGGCTGTTTTCTTCTATCCTTTTCACTCCATCCCCTCCTAAATTGTCAGGAGGGGAAACCGGAAATGAAAAGGTGGCTCCCAGGCAGGTTGCTGCTACTAAGGAGAAAGTCCCCAGTGGGGACTCCACTTTATTCAGTATGTGTGAGGCCAAACTGGCAGTACCATGTCTAGTTTTGTACTCTCAAGTACAAGCTAGACATTCATATACTGGATCATGCCCAAACAAGATGGTTGGAGCCTGATACATATGATGCACCAGGAGAGACTGAGAGGGCTGGGCTTGCCCAGCCTGGTGAGGGACGGCTGTCAGGGCTCCTACAACTACCTAGTAGGAGGAAACAGAGAAGATGGAGCCAGAATCTTCTTGGTGGTACACAGCGAGAGGCAATGAATGCAAGCTGGAACATGAGAAATTTCAGTTAGCTACTAAGCTGGAAGTTATCTGCTGTGAATAAGATCTGTGTGAGATCTCCACCCAAGGTCCCCTCCAATCTGTGTCATTTGGTGATTCTACAACTGGATACTCCTCCATGGAGGAACAATCCAACTTCTTCATGCTTCAGGTTTTGATGAGAAAGGAAAAGAAAGGAAGAGAAACCATATGAAAGAGAAGATGCATTTTTATTTGACTACCTGACTTCCAGGACAATTCAGCAAAAAGGGCCCAAGTAAAGAAGCTCCCCCACTTGTAGCTGCACCAATGTGTGCCCAAAGGGTGAATGTGTCCACTCTTTATTGACCACTGAACATATGAGCCAGTCAGGCTTCAGCCTGAAGAGAGGTTATAAATGTAGAAATTAAATTTAGCTGTGTGCACTAACAAGCCAAATGATTTGGTATTAGTGTAGGTGCAACAGTAGAGCTTCAGAGGAGTTTCACTGCAGCTGAGGAGGCTGGTCAAGTCATGACAGCAAAATATTGCTGTCTGTGAAGATCCCCAGACTGCTTGCTGAAAGGGTTTTGAAGTGTTTAGAAAACAAGTAAGATGATGCTTTTCTTTTCCAAGTCTAAGGAATTCAGGTGCTACACTACAAATCATGGTTATGCTACAAAGACAGAAAAATTATCTCTGAAGGACATTGAGAGGGGACTGTGTTTATATGTGTCTACTGAAGTACAGAAGTGCAAGTGTTATGGTGTAACCCTGCATAATAAGTATGTGTAATGGTAACAAAGTGGAAATTCTGTATGAAAGAAGCCAATGGATTTATTGCTCGAATGGGTATTGTTTAAAAGTAAAGCATTGGTATTCCAAATAGTACTTAAACTCTCGTCTATGTTGACGGGGCCTATTGACACCTTCAGCCAATAACTAAGATCCAGGTAATGTTTTCTGGAAGGACAGAATTGAAGCCTGCGTTTCAGGAAAGGGTTAAACAGAGATCTCCAGTAAAGGAGAGTTGGATGGTCACCCGTTAAGCAAACCTGCCAGAGTTTTATGGCTGGCAATTTAAGAGTGTCCTTTTAGCATCCCCAGGCCACTGGGGACAAGAAGTGGCCAGACCTAGAGCCATTTCTCTGGGCCAAGGGGCTGGTCCCTGCCTGGGCTCCTCGCTTTCCCCCATACCAGTGCTCCCAGCAAGGCAGCACTGGTGGCAGCTGAGCAGCCCCGGGGGGACGCATGGCCACCGGGCTGCTGGAACAACACATTTTGTTGGTCTGGGGCATTTGGTGGGCAGCAACTGAGCTGTACGAACTCCCCAGTGGAAAGCCAATGCTGTGACCTGACTCTCCTGCCGCCTCCTCCTCAGGGCCTCCAGCAGCCCAGAGCCCCCAGAGCCCTCTGCCTCCCACTTATTTATTTCTCTTGTAAAGATGAGCCCAGAGCGTTTTGCCTTTCATCCCCTCCTGCGCCCTCGAGGGAGGAGGTAGTGGAAGACCTGGCAGGAGACGCACATGCTCATCAGCCCAGGGGTCCCCCCACTGCCTTTGGAGAACTCCTGGGCAGGAAGCTCCAGCCCCTGGGGGGGGACCACACCGGCACCAATAAACATTTACCAGCGCTGCCGTCATTAATCCATATGCTTTTTTAAATAAAGAACATGGATGTAAATAAAGCCAGGGAAAGCACAGATATATATATATAAATAGGAGGAAACACTGGAGACTTGGAGTAGCATCTTTCCTATACTGGGGGGTTTCCTTCTGCATAAACACAACAATAAATAACAAGTGCTTCAACCAGTAGCTATAAATAGCATCTTGTGCTGTAGCACTCAGATGATTTACATGCTTGCTCTGGAGTGATTGGGCTGGAATGAGTTGCAGCCTGTTCCTCTTCCTACATGGCAGGAATTCTCCCATTACCTAAGCTTCATTGTTTTTACACTTTTTATTCAGGGCTTCACGCATGGCTTGTTTGCTGCTCAGTTCCTTCCCGTGTCCAGCTTCCCTCCTCGCCAGCATTTCCAGGGACGGAGATGACACCTGATGGTGAGCTGATCAATGGCTGGTTTCCTTCCTCTGAACTCACCCCGTCCCACACACACCACAGCCCATCAGCTTCCCAGATGTTCCCACTTGTTTTGTTTTCTTAGGATATTTGAAAACATTTCAAATCCACCAACGGCTGGATGAAAATAATCCAGGCCTGAAGCAACTGTGCTGACTTTAATCATATGTGTCCTGTTGAAGCGGGGACACAAATACACACATTCTGTACTCAATCTTTTCACACATGTGCAGTCTATATGTTTTCTGATGCAAAGAACGTGTTTCTTCTATTGGTTACTTTTGGTATGAAACAGTATCTTTTGAAACAGAAAATACCGTGTAGCACCAACAAAAAGTTTGTGTTATTTGGATTGTTATCGCAAAGACACTAATGAAATTTCCCTTGGGAAAATACATAGCACCTGAGATTTCTCCTTACATTCATGAACATATATAAATGAGTCTTGATTGTATGAATTGCTAATTGTGAGGATTCAGTATAATTCCCCTTGCTGTCCCGACTTCATAGCTGTAGAATTGCATTTACCTTCATTAAAGCTTTCCTGCCACCTCAACTAAACACGGAGCCCAGAAAAAGAGAACTACCTTAGTAAAATACACCACTGTCCCAGAGCAGGGGTTCATAATCTTTTTATCTCATGTGCCAACTCTCAGCCTTTTGAACTACAGCTCCACAGCTGAATGCCATCTCCTCTGCAACCCACATGTTGCTGGAGGTGGTTCAAAGACATACGGAGAGTGAGAGCCTGTGACAAGGAGAAGACAGCACTGCTTCTGCTGAAGGCAGGAAACAAGCCAACTGAGCGCTTGCGATGTACAGATGAAGTCAAGACTGTGCTCGCTTAGCCCACTGCTTTGTCAGCCTTGGCAACTCCCACAGGCAACCGCAGGGTCACAACCATCAACGGAGAACTGTTGGTGCAGGAGAAGTCATCCTCTGCTTTGATATTTGTTGTAGGGAGATACAGAGGCAGACCTCCTGGTTTATCCCAGCCCCGTGAACATTCACACTCCTCAGGAGCCATAACAACTGCAAAGAGGATGTGCCTGTGCCGAGGCTCCACACAGCTGCAGAAGGGCTGGAGGCCCTCCCACTCACTGCAATTGTTTGCCTGCAGCTGGATTATGCACGTGGTTGCTTCCAATGTCCACAAAAGGTTGAAGAATGCAGAGAAAACAGCTCAGACAAATGTTTATTTGTGTTAAAAAAGGAAAAGAAAGAGAATCTCTCAGTGGAGAGCATCAATTCATGGCCAAGCACACGTCTTTGGGACTGGAATAAGTGGTGCCTCCACCAAAGGAGATGAAAGCTGATACATCCTGCCAGGCTGGGTCATGAAACCACCTCATGCTTCTGTCTCACCACAAGTGACAGGACAGCCTCTCCCAGAGTCGAGTTCACTAGAATTAGGGTCTCAACCTCTTTATGCATCTGTCAGTAGAGGGCAATGTAGTAACAAACAACTGACCTGCTCCAAGTCCCCACCCAGCAGAAGGCATAGACCTTACCTAGTATTTTATATTGCCATGTGTGACCTAACAGTGTATCCTGCTGTTATGTGCCGTGTTTAACATACCAGTAACACTATGTCATGCAGCTGATACTAGAATTAAGGTCTAGGGTATTTGTTTATGAAGGCAGGTTCCCTTGCGATCGCTGCTATTTGTGGCAGGGGGAAAGGAGGGGACACAGCACTGGAATGGGTTTCCAGTGGGCGTTTGTTTACTGTACTTTCGATGCACTGGTTTATCAGACCAGGGAATAAGTTATAGCTTCCCAGCCTGCCTGTCTGGTTACAAATTCCAGTCTGTTCCTCCAAGCTGAATATAGAGAGCAGCTGGCTGAAGCTAAATGAATAATACTGCCTCACAAAACAATAGTGCTGGGCTCAACATGTTGCACAGACATCTATTTTGAGTTTGGATATTTAAAGACTAAGGAGGCATGACAGGCACATTTATGGGGCAGCAATTACCAGCAGCCTGCAGACTGTGCCTTGGATATGAACAGATTAACACCTTCCTCTCTGTGTGTGTCAAATACTCTAGTAAAGAGTTCACCTCTACAAAGGAAGTGTCTCTGAAGAGTTGACAAGTCCTTCCACTTGTACATGCAGCATTTGCACACTGGATAACCTAAAGTAGGAAGTTTCTGTGCTACAATCAATCCTGTCTAGAATAAAGCAATGAAATGTAATGCTGTTATTTTACTCCATCTTGTACCTTCTACCAGTGGAAGAGGTAGAAAGATCTAACAGGCCTTTATGGTTTATCATTTCCTAATTTCAGGCAAACTTTTGTCTGGAAGCACTGCTAAGAATATGCTTATATATAAGGTGCCTCAATACTTAACTGCGATTATTGCTCTTCAAATGGACAAGGGAGGTTATTTCCTGTTTTTCAAGGCAATCAGAGCTAGGATATAAACAGGTATATAGGTTGCCTCTGCAGATACTTCATCTCTTTCTATTTCATTAGCTGATTATAACTGTGAATTCCTGCATATACCTATATTCCAGAAGGAGACTGCACTCCTATTTTGGGCAGAACCTACTTGCCTCTACCCGTTTCAGGCAAAGCTGAACATGTGCAGGAGAGCAATTTGTATAACTTTGTGCTCTGAGCCTGGAAATACGTACTGAAAAGCATGGTTCTCAGGGCAGTGTCATGACAGACTGAACCACTCCCATGCAGGGCAGTGCTAGGACAAGGCCTTAAAATGTATTTGTTTTACAACCCAGTGACATAAAACCGGATACAAGCAGTCATAGGAACTTGCCAAAGCTTTTATAAGCTCATGGTAGCTTCAGGTGGTTGAAAGCTACAAACTTGGACTATTATCTTCAGCAGGAAGGAAAAATGCTCTCATTTAAATGGTGCTTAAGGGAAAAATTCAGTCTTTCTTAACAAGCTCACTGGCCAGTGACCCTGGGGTTAGAGAAAGTCCTGATCATAGTCGGAAGTGACACTATAACCCAGGTTTAGGGGCTGAGATATAAATGAACATAGGCTAAGAAGGCTTCTGGTCCAGGCTTCAGCTGATTAGCAATGTGGACTGGCCCGCAGATACCTTGTGCGCTCATGCGTTAGTAGTTTCATGACAAGTAATTCAAAATGCCTAATAAAAGAAATTGAAATAGGTTAAAAAAAGAAAGCTAGGAAATCCAAAACAGATATTCATGCCGGCATTTGCTGTCTTTTTCTTTAATTTTGAAGCCTGCACAATTCTCACATCTCATCATGTAGTTCTGCATGCAGCAAACAACTAGGACAATGAAAACAGGCTGCGGACAGAAAATCCCAGTGAAAAATATAGTGTGCCACACTTCTGACTTTAATCTAGAGATGGCACATGATAAAAAAATGCTTTGGTCTCATCAAATATGTCCACATTAATGAAGCTGAGCATGTGACTAAATGTTTTGCAATACTAACAGTATTTAGCTGAGGCTTTTAGAAAACTAAAGGAAGAAGTATATAATCATTTTGTAAGAAACAAAAAGATTCAGGTTCAGGTTGTGATTTCCAGAAAAAGTAGAACTAGTGTTGCAGCAGAAGTAACCATTCACATCTGTATTTGTGTCACAAGGTTTACAGCAGATAATTAAGGAGCATAGTCCCACAATCCAATACTGCATACTTATTTACCTATTATCTCTCTAAGGTCTCAATAAAGAGTGAAAGCCTTCTTTAGTGGGCAAATCAAAGAACCTAACCTAGAACTGTGCTCTGGAGCACAGGCTTGAGGAGACCAACTGACCAGTTTAGCCTGGACAGTGCCTTAGAGCCATAGACTAATTTAGGTTGGAAGGGACCTCTGGAGGTCGTCTTGCCAACCTGCCACTCGGAAAAGGGTCAACTACAGCAATTTGCTCAGGGTTTTGACCAATTGGGCTTTGAATATCTACAAGGATGGAGACTGTATAACTTCCCTAGAAAACTTGTTGCAGTGTCAGGACCTTCCCCTGCCCCCCTGATAAAAAATTTTTGCCCACTGTCTAATTGGAATTTCCCATGTTCCAGCTGGTGTCTATTGCCTTTACATGGGCACGCTGCTGCTTTATGTCCCATGTGTGGTCCACCAGGACTTCCAGCCCCTTTCCTGCTAACCTGCTGTCTGTCTGCTTGGAGCCAGCCTGTCCTGCTGCCCAGGGTTGTTCCATCCCAAGTGCAGGACTTTGTTGAGTTTCCTGAAGTTTTTCTTAGTTCACTTCTCCAGCTTGTTAAGTTACCTCTAACCAGCGACAGCTCTGCCTTCCAGCATACCGGGTATCCTCCCCATTTCAGTATCATCTGTAAACTTGCAGAGGATAGACAAATATAAGAAATAATTAGTGGTACAAAGTGCACCCACACCCTCTGAACAAGCTGTGCTTGAGGTCTCTGCACAAGACGCTATGGCAGCAGTCATGCACAGCCCTGCTGGGAGCCAGCTGCGGGGACAGACACTCGGCACTTGGCAGTGCTGGGTCTGCTGGTGCAAACTGTCCTGCTGCTTGCAGAGTGTCTCTCTAGGTGCCTGTCGTGTTTCAGATAGTCAGAAGTGTAGGTCTGAAGTGACTGAATGTCTAGGGTATGTGTCCTGCGCTATCCGGAGGATTTATTGTGGCAATAATGTAATATTAGGCCAGTAAGCAGGAGACAAAATGTCATTATGTTTGCTATCAATCCTTTCGCCATCAGCCTGCACGGCTACATTTTTAACAACCAAGAGCATGGGAATTAACTGAGAATCTCTAATTGAGCCAACAGATTTCAGGCAATTCCCTATCCCGCTTTTCACCCTGATTTTAGAGTGCTTTTGCTGGGACCAGCTCTGTCCTCCACTGACAAGGCTGCAGCTGGTCCAAATCCGACAGGCTACATGCTTTGTTCCTATCTCTTGACAGTGTTTTACTGCTCCGGAAACTTTGCCAGGGCCGTGTCTCCAATTTGAATTTGATCTAATAGAAGTCACAGCGTCTAGACGGTGAAGCAAACTGCGTGGGGAGCGCGTCGAGCCTGACCTCGGCTCACCACGGCCGCCGCCACGCAGCGCGGTGCTGCACGGCTCCTCGCCGTGGCCTCCTGCCCGGGCGCTTGGAAATGGCTCTTTGTGTCCGGTGGAAGATACCAAACCCTCTTCTGTACCAGGGAGAGCCCTCAAGCAAGAACAAACCACTTCTCCTTACCTCATGCAAATGTTATTTTGGCACAAAAAGGTTACGCCGTTTCCCAGGGATGTGATTACAAAGCCGAGGAAACACGCTCGCGCTGCCTATTAATAAACGTTCGGTTAGTTAGACAACTTAAATCTCCTCTCTGTAGGCTGAGTTCTGGCAGTGCTGGCCACACAGGGCTCCCCGCTTCGCCCTGCAGTGTGCGCAGCGCTCCCCAACTCCACCCTGAACACACTCCCACCTGCTGCAGGACCTGAGGAACTTGGTGCTGCTTACTTATAAATGGCGTGCACCTAATTTGAGTGTTAAATTAAGTTAGACCTAAAATACTCACACAGTCTACACCTGGTTCCCTGCCGATGGCAGCTAACAGCTACATTAGTACATACTCTTTTTCTCCACAAAGCTCTCCCCTCGGAGGCAGCTCCGGCAGAGCTGCTCAGCCCAGGCGGGCAAGGCTGGGGTGAGGGATGCGATCCGCCTCTGCCCCTCGCTGCTGCCAGGTCTGCCGTCCAAGGGGGCCACCCCTGGAACCCGCTGCCAATTTTTTTCATTTCAGAGAGTTCCTAAGGTTTCTATATTTGCATCAGGCACAAAGTACAGCTACTTTTAATTTTAAATATTTATTAAAAAAAGGAGAGAAAAACAGACACATCTTGCACTTTCAGAGATGCTGAAAGAGTGCATACCGGGCATCTCTGAAAACACAAACCAGTATTTATTCAAGGTGTCTAATAGGTCTTTACCCAAAATCTTTCATTTTCTCAGTGACACACTGAATACAGAGATTGATGATGTGGCCTTATGGTTTAAGGATTGCTGCATAACTGTTTCCATATAATAATACGATAAAAGGTGCTATATTTTTAGCACCTAACTTTGGCCTAGAAGGCAACTTGCCCTGCTAGACTTCCAGGGAACTGCTGCAGGAGAAAACAGCTACTGCAATACAAGCGGTTCAATAAGCAGAGCCTGTACCTGAGCCACCGTGGCTGCCTTTACTGAGCTGGATGGTCCTGAAATTCGCAGGGGAATCAAATCTGTCAGCATGTGTGAACAGTAAACCGCCTGGGCCAAAGCCCAACAAAAGCTGTCTCCCCAAAGCAGGAAGAAAACTTTGTAACTTCTGGATAATTCATTTTCATATTTAAAAAAAAAGAAAACACTTTTAATTTTTATTTTAACCTTGACTTATGCTTATCAGAATGGTAAGGACAGGTAATGCAGGAAAAAAGCATCTTTCTCTCTGGCCCAAGGAAAATATTTGGGGGGTCACTCTTTTGTAACAGTTTTGGCTGCCAGATAAAAAAATTTCCATTATTCATATAACTGTATTCAGGATCTCTCAGCCTACATGTCCCATATGGCAGGGTTTAGGCTTTGAGAAGTAGCAAATATCAAATATTTGATGCAATTTTGTGGTGGGAGGAGGAGAGAAAGGCTAAGGAAATGTTTATAATTCAGGTTCTGTTTAACCCATGTTAAAAAATAGTCTTTGAAAGCCACTGTGTAGGCAGCGTTTAATGTGTTTAACTCAGGTCTATATCTCCTGGCAAGCTGGAACTGAGTGAGAGGCATTAAAAACAGCTCTATAAAGCCTTGTACAGTTCCTTTCTGCTGGTAGTTATGAGTCTTGCTCTTAGTGGTGTGGAAGCTGTGCCAAAACCTGTATCCCTGTAAATAGGAATTCTGACTTGATCACTCTGGAAATGATAAAATAGCAGTAACACTCAGGGCACCCAAGTAAATGACAGGCAGAGTTATGAATAACAGGTATAAAATATTAATAATTTGCAAAGTGGCTATTATTTGCTGAGTATTGTGTAAAAATAGAGACATTGCCTGTTCTGTTGAGTGTATGGACCTTGGTTTTTAACCAGTAGCATGCAGCCAGACTGCTGTGGTTGAAGGTCGAACCACTGCTTTCATGTGCACTTTTTTCACCAGCAGACCTATGCATTAGAAGCTGCTGCCTAAACAGCAGAGCCACCCAGTCGGAAGGATGAAAGGGAAACAAGGGTTTTGAAAACGGCCTTTCTGTTCCCTGCTTTACCTCAGAGACTGTGGGCAAGCCAAAGGCTCGTGCTCCCCATCTTTAAAAGACTGGTGACAGCACTTTGCTACCCTGCAAGGATGGTGAAGATATGTACATTTGAAACTGTGAGACTCTCTGGCACTAAAAAGAGCGAGGTGTCCTAGACAGATTCAGAGTAGACAGGCTGCCCTGGAAAGCCCCGAGTGAGGAATGTGGCTCGGTATTTGCAAATTATAGTTGACACTTTTTTTAGGACTTAGAATTTTCTGGCAATGATAACACTCTCAAAGGAACAGACCCACAGTCTCTTGCAAATCATGCACTAGAGCAGATGTCATATTTCTGATGCTTCGGTCCATTACATATATTTTTGGAACTCTAAAAACTCCTTAATCCTCCAAATCTAGATTGAACACCCTATCTGTGTTGTAACATAAATATGCATAGCTGAAACCCTGGTTATGACTGTCAATACTAACTAGAAAGCCCTAATGTGCTTAAATTTAAGCCCACTTAATTTGCAGAAAGCTATTCAGGTGCTGTCAATCAAGCCGGGAATTTGAAGAATATTTAAGTTGTTGATTAAGTACTTAACATTACAGGTTAATGCAAAATTGTCTGTCCTACTTTTCCTGTGGTTATATGATGACCTGTATATACACTGGAGTTCTGTCTCATTCCTTCCACTGCAATCAGATCTACGTCACCCCGAATCAGATGGAGGAGGTGCAAAGGTGCATTCCCACGTCAGGCTGCCCAATAGCAACTCCCTTGTGCTGCTCATTTCCTCTCACTGATGAGGTGCAGATGTTCACTAGTTGTACATGTGAGACCCAAATAAGGCAGGAGGAAGAAGTAGAAAGTCCACGGAGCTGTTCTACTTTCCAGACCTGTAGTGAGGTCTCCTTGCATGAGAAAAGAAAAGGACAGTGCTGGCGAAGGCATGGATGGGAGCAGGCATGCTCTTCCAAGAGCCGGGATTTTATTAGAGCTCCAAAGTGCTATGAGTCAAGGTGAAACTGCCAACACTAGATCCCTCTCTGCTCAAAACCACTTCTGTCTGAGAAAATCCTGACCCTGTCATTATTTTGGACATGAAAGTGGGAAGGTGAAGCTCTGTTCCCTCTAGAGGCTGGGCATTTGTGTGCAGAACAGCAGGTCAACATCACAGAGCAGAACAGAGCATTTGTACTGCCGGTGCCAGACCTTTCATGGTGATGCTTTGATTTCTTTTTTCTTGAAGTGATGGACTCTGCAACAAGGGTTTACAGGATGTTTTCAGCATAAAACAAACAAAAATACACACAAAAACTCTCCACTAACTTTCTAACCCTTCTTCTTAAAGAGAAATGCCAGAAAAGATGACCAAATGCAATATAAAAGGCTTAAAATTCAGAAGGTCTCCCATCCTTCTTGTGGACTATAGTAAAATCTTGCAATTTAAGGCAGATGGATATGCTGAAAGTTGAGGCTGCCAGCTTTGCTTTGTGGAGCACCACATAGGCCAGGGCCGTATTTCTGGACTTAGAAGTGGAACTGGCTCAGAAAGCCAAGCAGAACTAAAATAAACCCCTTACTGTGAATAATGCATGGCCCATGGTAGCTAACCCCTCCTACTCCAGGAGACCAAATCTATCCTTCCAGCCACTGTGTTAACAGTGCTGTGCTACAAAGCTCCTGTGCAGGGGTTTTTCTTTCTTGTGAACCTCATTTAGGGAAGAGGAAGCTGAAGACCTTAGGTGCCCTCTGTCCTCATAGGTCTCGCTGCGTGTGTTTGAGGCCAGGAACAGTTCACATTTACCTGCCCATGATGTTTTTTCAAGAGCTGAAAAAATCCAGTGTGGGGGCTGAAAGTCATTAACTTGTTGGAGCAGAGATCACCCAGTGGCAATGCCCTCCACCTCTACATATGGTCACAGACCCCACCTCATCTCCTTCAGCTACTGACATGCCATCCCCAAAGCTGCTGCAATTACTTACTCTTCTGTGTGACACCAGGGAGGAGTATTGTTGATTTCTTCCTTGTTTTAATGGAGTTTAGCAGCTAGAAGGGAGGTAGAACAATGCTGCATCATCAGCCAGTTCCCACAGATAAGCACCAAGTGGTCCTCAAACTATAACTGGGAAAGCAGCTGATAAAGATGACATGTACTGACATACACATGGACTCAGAGTGATGGAGGAGTTCCTGGTACTATTCAAGGATTAGGATTTTGGGGGTTAGCTACACAAACCTTTTTATTTATTTACTTTTTATTTACTTTTTATTTACTGAGTCAGCTTCTCTGCAGTTAAGGAAATCAGACTACCACTTGCTTATCTGACTACTGGATTGTAAGGACATAGTGGGTCATTAAAATAATGTATTCTTACAAGATGACACAACACACTTATAAAAGGCCTAAAAATCTAGGTTTTGTAACCATGACACATGGAGTATGTGCCTTTGGGTTGGTTTAGTCCTAAGTGTACACGTGAAGTGAACCAATATGTTTTTTAGTTCACCGTTAAAGAAAAATACTTGTGACTTATTTTTAAATGTTTATTTTAGTATGTGTTCACTTCCCTGGGAGTTGGTTTTTTAACTGTATTCCCAGGGTAGTCAGGATGTTGGTAAATATTCATTGGCAAAAACATCCCCACATGACTGGAATTCACTCCCAGCAGGCATTAAATTGGAATAGAGGAACAAAGGATATGCCAGACTGGATCAGACCACAGGTCAGTCAAGCCTGGTACCCTGCCTCTGGCAGTGGCCCATTCTTTACGCTTCAGACAAAAGCAAAAAGAACTCCAGAAATAATAATACTACACCTGTCTGGAAATGCATCCCAGATACTTAACTCAGACTTACTACCTCACCTTAAGTAGCTGGGACTGGAGTTACAGAGAATAAAATTACTTTATACAATATTGCAGGGAATGATTGTATTCACTTAATTTTTGCTGTGCTTTATTGATCGCCTAATTAGGAGAGAGCTTTCTTTAATATTTATGCAGCTTCTGAGTTTCCCTGACACTGTTGAAAATGAGCTGTACCTTCTCTGGGGTAATTCTGGTGGGGTGAGTGTCTCAGAAGTCAGTCGGATTTCACTCTGGCAGTTTGACACACAAAACCTGCCTTTCACTTAGAGCTTGACAGCCCAAGTCCAGGGGAGCTGGGCATTGCCCTGAAATCAGCGCTTCGGATGGCCTCTGCAGAAATTGTTTGATTCCGACAACTAGGTTATGCTATTACTATCAACAAGGTTTCTCCAGGCCGTCCTGCCCAGGACCCGCTGTGGTGGCCCATACACAAGCTTGTCTTAGATCTGACACCCCCTGCACTCAAAGTCATTATGGTCCAGAAGAGAAACTGTGCAAGTGAATGAAACAGGGAAGATGGAGGGCAGACTAGTATATTCATCAGGATAAAATTAACAGGTTTCTCCCACACTGGTACAATGACAGATCTGATTTGCTCATTGAGTATGTGGTTTTATTGTCAGTGTCAGCAGAGAAGCTGAGGTTTCATTGACACAGAAACTGAGCGAGGGCGGGTGTATTGCTCTTCGGAGCAGGTCTGGGCCATAGTGATGAAGAAGGTGCTCAGCAGCCAGGCTTGTGTGGCAAATGAAGGCTCTTAGAGAACCTTAGAGGCCTCCAACGCTATATCCTTTGTAAGCAACACACAAAAAATACAAGTATGCCATATCTTTGCCTGCACGTGTGCAGGTCAAATATCTTCAGGTCTGTGAGCAAGCAGAGCACCTTTGTTTCCAGGGGAGGAAAAAGGGTCTTTAGACATACTTTCTTCAGATTTCCAATTCCCCTGCCTCAAGCCAGCATGAAGCACTTCAGCTGAGAAACCTTCAGTCCCCACCACCCTATATTACACAAGGGATATGTGTTGTGAAGTCCTTGCTTTTGACCCTAATAAATCGTAACCACGTATGTCGTGTGCCAGTGCTGTGTGAAAGCAGTGTGTGTGAAAAGTGATGCTCACAGAAGACGGGTGCAGTGAATGCCACTGGCAATAAATGACTGAATGCCAGGGAAGGCAAGCATGGTAAAAGGGACCAGTACTTTGACCTTAAAAGCTGTTCTGAGCACGTCCAGTCTGTATGGAAAACTCAGTCAGGAACGGACATCTGTGTTTTCGGTCTGTTAACTTGTATTTGACAGCTTGGGTTTTGGCAGCCTGAAAAGATTAAAAAAAAAATGCAGCCCAGCCATGGTTACCCTTGCACTAAAGCAGATAGCTGCGAGGGGATTAGAGAGAGAAGGGAGGCTGAGACGCCAAGCACAGCAGTACTGGTGGACCCAAAGCTCTGTGAACAGCCACGGTGCTCACTTTTCCTCAGCTGGTAGCCATTTCTTTGAGGATCTGAGCTGCCTGGCTGCTGGGCAAGGGTTTGCAAAGTGCCTGCATGGAAAACATTTCCATCTGCGTTTCTGCAGGAAGCTGACCGAGGAGAAGAGCATGGCCCGGGAGTCCAGCCCCGCTCTGCATGCCCCATCTCCCTCGGGCATGCCCTGGGCTGAGCGGCTTTACTGCTGGCTTCAGGCTCTTCCCAGTGTTTTTAGAGCTGGTAGAGCTCTTCCACTGCCTCTAGGGAGTGTTCGCTTGCTGAAGATAATTAAAAAGAGGAGCTCACATATCTGACTGCCATGGGGTATAAAACGATGAGAAGAAAAAATGTTGAGCTTTCAATAAGTAACATAAATGTCTGAGTCTGTACCCATGGTCTTATTTGCTGGTAAAGTTTTTTTGTTTCATTGCCTTAAAACAGGAATCAAGGTTTTTGCCTGATTGAGCCCATAATAGGACAGCAGATTTAGAGAAAGGCACTTGTCAACTTTTTTGCTGCTAGGAGGCTGAATGCCAAGAGAGATAGATGCATGCAATACTCATGCCAAGACATCTATTAACCCTTGCCACTGTTAGGACTGTGTCAGACCAAAATGCCCTTCATCACACTGAAACATCTAACGGTGATATGCTGATGATAATGACATGCTTATGACAAAAGATTTTGCAGAGGTTCTCCTTCCCCTGGCAGCAAGAACCAAGAAGCTGAGACCGCTGTGTTGACTGTAGAAATGGACGTATCCTGCTAAAGAGGTACTTGTGTGCTCTGAGATAGGAGCTCAGAGTACTGCCGAACGTTGTTCTGAAACATGTCAATTTGGTGGAGGGGGCAACTGTTGTAACACCCAGCCGTGTTGCCTTCTGCCGGTGCTATGAAGGCAGGAGCCAGCTGGAAGGCAAAGGTCTGTAGGCTGCGCTGCTCCAGAAACTCACCCCATAGCTGAGCGGCAGCACTAGCTGAACCTTCCAGAGCTCCGAGAGCCTGTGACCATTCCAGCCCAGGGTCATTTATCAATAACGCCTGACAGAGAGGGCATTTCTTACAAGCTAACATGTGACTGCAGATGTTTTGAGGCTGAGAAATAATCCAGTCAGTTAAGAGCAATAGGAAATGCCGACCTGGTTGGTCATTGCAAGTAAACCATTTGTTTAAAGTTGTGACTGTTAAGAGGGCAGGATTACATTCCCAACATCTGTAATGCTTATAATGAAGTAACGAATAGAAAAGTACCATAAAATCCCAGTTCTTCTCTCCGGCAAGGACAGAAACACTGAACATTTGGAATTATTTTTGATTACTCCTCTAGAACAGCATGCACAGCCCTTATGGAGTGTCCAAGCTGCCATGTGGCTTGTTCGGGGGAGTCGCGAGTGTCTGAGCAGACATATGGTGAGGTGAAGAACCAGCCGGTGCAGGTTGACGCAGACACTGCCAACTCACTTTCTGCTGCTGCTGGGCAATTAAGCACATCAGGAACCCAGTGATTTTTTTTTTTCTGCTCTCCATGTTTGTAAGTGAAAAGACATAAAATGTCTGCAGGGCTCACACACACTTTCCCTGCTATTGTCTTCATCTCCGTGCCCCCCTCAGCAGTCATCAAAAAGTAAGACAAAAATAACTCTGTTTGAGCTGAATGTATCTCTGTGCAGAGGGATCATGTTATGCCCTCTGCAGTATTCAAGCCTTGCCTTGGGACTGCGTATGGCTCATGGGTGAAGCGGCC
>KZ506095.1:286342-316482 GCA_002844005.1 Limosa lapponica baueri | reverse complement strand
GAACTTGTAACCCCTTCTCCTGAGGCCTGCGTGGCCAGGCTTGCAGTTCATGTGATGGCTGGAGAGCCAGAAAGCCCCAGACAAGTGCTTACACTCTATGCAGAGATGGCTGTGCTTAAATGCTCTTCTGACGCTGGTCCAGACCCAGCCCGTGAGCTGAGGGAGCCCTTGCTGCTGCTCCTTCCCAAATGAAAAGCACTCTGTAAAGGCAGGAGCACTTGTGAGGCCTGGGCTCGAAACCACATCTAAAAACAGACCATGTCAACAGAATATCAAGCCAGACATCGTCTACCTCTAAAACCACATGCAAGGCCTGACTTTAAGCTGAATCTGCCAAATGTGCATGGCAAAATGGCTGTTGTGTGACCAAGTTTCCTGCTGTCCCCAGCCCCAGGGCGCGGTGGTGCCATGAAGCAGAGCATTCATCCCCGGCAGTGCTGGCGGGGGGACGGAGTGGCCTCAGGCACCGAGGTACAGATGATCCCACGGCTGCCAGCGCTCCCTGTGGAAGGGAGTCCGGCTGTCCAAGCGCTCCAACACCGAGCTGAGAAGGGCACAAGACTGGACTCCATCTGCTGTCGCCAGCGCAGGGCGCTTTGCTGGTTCGTGAGGTGGGAGGTGGAGAGGAGTGGTCCCAGGTGAGCAGGGTCTGCAGAGAAGCAGGAGCCGTTGGGTGGCTAGAGGCAGCAGGCTCTGGGGGCACCTTGGCATCTCGTTGAGCAGCACAGAAAACACTTTTGTCTGGGTCTAGTTACAGCAGGACCTGGGTAGGAGGTGGTGGGTAGAAGGACCTTTCACAGGGGCTCAGGGAAATGCAGGCAGAAGCTGCAAGTAGAAGGAAACATTTCTGGATTTCAGGCTTCTCCTTGGTTTGGGAAAGAGATGTTGGTAGAGGGGAAGCCAGGCTGAAGAGGGCTCTTGACCTGCTGCAATCGCTCCTGTTGACACAGCATGAGACAGCCCAGTCTCCTCTCCTGGGCTGAGGGAAAGGCTGCCGGCTCCCGGGAACCTCCGATGGTGACTGCCAGGGCTTTGTCTGTGAGCGGCGGCTGCTCCACACTGTTGGAATGCCTGGGGAATTCCTACCTTGAAACCCACCCTGGCTCCAGAGCAACCAAGTGCCGGGACAAGAGGGACCAATTAGAGGGACCCATGGAGAGCGGGATATACTGCAACGCTATTCACTCGCTGTCACTTCAAAAAGGTTTTCTTTTCTGTATGTTTAATATGCAAATATTTAATGGGGTGTATTAGAGCATAACAGCCATAACTCGAGACCTTTCAGTCAAGATTAAACAGGTGCTGAGTCTTTCTTTTCAAGGCCTGGCACAGCTGCAAGCCTGCCCTCCCCGGTACGTGATTACGGGATGCTGCTGGGGCCTTTTCCACATGCCTCCCCCGTGATGCCTCGCCTGCGCCTGCAAAGACTCTTTTTTTGTCTTTCTGCAAGAGACTGTCCTCACCGTTCGAAAGGAGCAAGAAAAAAGAATGGTGATTTATTAGCTCTGGCATAGAGGGCAAGGTTTTGACCTCAGGTGTGAATCTGAGAAAAATATTATTTTCCTGACAGCCAGCCCTCTCGGAGTGAATTAAAACTGCTATTGTGAGGAAATGGATTAAAGCCATTTCAGCTTTTATGACAATATCAAGGCGGTTACTTTATAGAGCGTCTAGGATGTAGAGTCGCCCCAAGGTGCTTTATAATCATCAGTTTAAAGGGAGAGAATTTGCCTGCAGAGATGAATCAATGGGTGTATTTTATGAAACATTAATGACTGCTTTTGTAGATGTAAATTTGGGGGTATGTGCCTGCATCTCTCTGTGCTGTCCTGCAGCTGCAACTTAAGCTCTTTTACTGTTAGTGAGGATCATAATCCAGCAGTGCAGTTTTGCTGGAGGAGCTTTACATCATCTTCTAATGTAAACAATATTGTAAGAGAGCCCGACAGCCCCACAGGATTTTCATTGAGCGATGATTGATGTGGAAAGGGATGGAACTGCAGTGATTCTGCATCAGTCACAGCTCTCGCTTGGCTCTAAAACTGACCCTGTTAGCACAGTCTGACTTGGATCATTTGTCTCAGAAGTACCAAGGGATTTTAAAACAGCTGTGGATTCAACCATTTCAAATGGGAACATATTTTTGGTTTGTGGTAAGAACAACATAAACCGTATGTGTTTCAGAACTCGGGCCTCAGCATTCCTGGCTTGTTTTGTCAGCGCGTCTTTGCTCTCCTCGGCAGCATTCACACATGCAGCTCTACAGCAGCTTGTTTTTTAGTTTTGTTTTTCCACTTCAGGTTTTCCTCCCTTTTTTTCCCTCCTGTCCTCAAAGAAAGACAGAAAGAAAGAAAATGCATCACCTTTGCTTTTTACAGCTAGGCAAGGCTTAAGCTGTGGGAATGCTTAAGCAAAGGAAGTATTAGTTTTTCAGCCTTTGATGTATCCCCCATCTGATGTGTTTTCTCCAAAATGCTGTTGATCGTACAAGTGCCAACTGGTAAAAGCAAGTACCAGACGTCGTGGCAGAGCCCTGTGCAGTAACTGTGTGCTGCCAGCCCTCTCTCTGTGTCCAGATGGGTATCCCATTTCACTAATGCAAAATTACTCTGATTTTCTGCTCCTCTCCCCAGCCCTTTCCGTCACTCCTCCCCTTCTCCTTCAGCAGGTTCCTTCCCCACTGACATCTGTTCCAAGGAATGATGAACTGAGCTTTGGAGCAATTACCTCAGTTTGCATTTACGGAACCAGCTTGCAGCGTGTGTATTAAAAACAGCAGCACTAAAAGTCAACAGGGTGTAAAAAGTAACAGAGTCTCCCACCTCAAAGCTAATGATGTTTGCTGTGTGAACAAGAGCTGTGGATCCTAATTTGCTGGCTCCTTTCTCATTTGTACAATTTTCAGCCATTGCTTAATGAAGCCCGCCTGGTTCCCATGATGTGATATTATATTATCACAATGCTCATGTTAAAGGCCTTATATTTCACCCCAAGCACCTGTGGCTGCTCAGCAAGGAGGAAAGCCCTAATGTGCCAACTTGGATTCAGATTTTTCATCAGGAAAAGCCTGATTTCAGAAATGTTCTTCCGTCTTCCTTGTGGCTGAGGCCAGCAGGGGTTGGGGAGCCGGTGGGCTGCTCAAGGTGCCTGTTCTGTGCTACAGCCAGCGGCTGGGGATTAATATCACAGAGAGAGTGAGTGCCGAGTTATTTCCGCAATCCCTTCACATAATGGATGTGGATGTCAAGATGCCGCCATCTGAAGTTTGAGCACCTTGGAACAAAACAAAAAATTACTGGCGGTGTCAGCTTTCAGGAATGCTTTTCAGAGGTGGTGGAAAGCTGCACACACAGCACCGACTTTCTTCAGTATCTTCCTTTCTGAATAAAAGGTGACCTCAGGCCCTCTCCTCTTCCTCCACCGGCAGTCACGCACAGATCTGTTACAAACGAAACCCTGTGCACACTTAGTATAATGTGTGCAGGTTTTCAGCAGGCAGTTGCTTGGGGTGGACTTGTGGCTCCAGTCTGTGTGGACTCTGCCAAAGGGCTGTGAACAGGCCAGAGCATCTACAAACCCTGTCTGAGGTTTTATCCCCCTCTTCACTGCAGACTGCCCGGAGCTTGTGTCGGACGTGAGACGTGGGCTGATTTGGCAGTGTTCCCTGTACAAACACTGCCTCTGGATCTGGAGCTCCAGGACCAAAGTGAAGCTGAGGCAGCGTTTAGTGCTAACCAGGAGATGGCTGTCATTACCCTGATACCAAGTTCTGCTCATGAGCTTCCTGGCTGGAGGTTTAAGTACTGTCCACATCATCACCATTACCACAGTTGGTCAGAATAACTTACTCTGACTGTGAGCTGTGATTCCACTGGAGAGCTGTCTGCTCTCTAGCTGTTAGAATACTTCTCTCTTGATCTGGGAACACGGTTAAAGAAAGCTGCATTGATCACATCTTAGTCTTGGATGCCCATTGAACCTCAGCCCCCAGGGCTGTAGCACTGCAATATGGCGTTTTGAGTTGTATTTTTCCTAGAAAAATGCTACTGACTTTGCAGTGGGTCAGCGTGTGGGAGAGAACAGCTCCCCATTTTGAAGGATCCCAGCCCAAACTCTTTAAGAGCTTTGTAATATGGTCATGGAGGCTAAAAAGGGAGTTTTCCCAAGAGTTCCTATATTTGGTGCCTAAACTGCACAGTGACTGATGTCTTGGTAATGAAATAGCCTGGCTGTTACATCAAAATAGCTGTCAAGCTGATAATTTTCTCCCAAATAGGCATTCCTGCCCAAAAGTGGTGCCTCAAAATTTTGCTAGTAGAGAGCCCTCAAAGCTTGGGTATCACTCCTTCTCTGCCTTAAGTCAGCTGCAAGGAGATCACCGATATCAAAAATATTAGATGTAAAATAAGTATTAGATCCTTGGATCAGATCGCACCCATGGGCTGTCAGGGTACTTCAAAGGCTGAACAGTATTTCCAGTCTCCTGCCCCATGTCACTGACTTTCCCATCATGTAATGAAGTTTCATTTCTAGGAGAATGAGAGTAGCCTGGCATTCAGACCTGATGGCCTGATTTGAATTCAGATTATTCCATCAAGGTAATAACAAGAGCTGGGATCACAATCTGCTGGAATAATTTAGTAAGCCATGTGAGGTCACTATTGCTTCTTACAAATATGGCTTAGACATAATTTACCTGGCAGTAACTTGACCTGGAAGAGAGAGGTTTATCTTCTTGGCATGCTGTGTCTGGGTAGCTTGACAATCTCTACATAAATTTGAGATCTTTCATTCTCCAGCTGGTTGTTATTACTTATAATCTCTTAATGCAAAAAGTATTCCTTCCAGAGGCCCCTTTCCTTGCCTTTCTTATTTTTTTTTTTTTAAAAGAATTTATTGCATGTTGTTTTGTCTTACGATCTCGGGTCCACGCCCTTGCAGCCATTATAATTTGGTCATTGCACCAAAACCTTTATTGTGTTTTAAGTGGCTCTTTACTTCTAAATGTTATGCTATATTATAACATACAATTTTCAGGAAACATTGATTAAAGGACCTATGTTGAAAACCTTTCCTTGTGGACATATCCCATAGCATTGCTTAGAATGCCTTTTGTGGGAAGATTACAAGCAGAACAGGGGAATTACGGGATTACAGTAGAAATGGGGGAAATCACTGCAGGGATTCCTGAGGGAGGCCTGATCCTGGCCTCTCTTGGGGCAGTTACCGTGCAGCTCTTACACATCCTACTCCATCCCCCTCTGGGTGTCTGAGGCTGGCAGTGGGTTGGTGTCTGCCCACACTGTGCAGGTGGTCTGCCCTTCTCTGTTTCTTGGGACACCCTCCCTATACCTTGTCCCCTTCCTTGGTGCCAGCAGGCACTAAGCGGCTCCTCATCACCGCCTCAGCTGCCGCCATCTGTTTTCTTCTGATGTCTGCAGTGCTGCCCCTTCTCCCACACCTCTGCTGCTGTTGGCTGAAGCACCAGGGGATTTCTGCTGCTCTTTGAACCTCTCTGGCTGCTGGAGCATGAAACACCCCCTCAGCATTTCCATGTTCTAGAAAGGGCAGTTTCACTTCTCTTTCGGGTTTTGGGGTTTTTGAACCCCAGGAGGGCAGCCCACTGCAGGCTCCACTTCCTGC
The DNA here is from genome assembly GCA_002844005.1 of Limosa lapponica baueri. Lineage (NCBI taxonomy): Eukaryota > Metazoa > Chordata > Aves > Charadriiformes > Scolopacidae > Limosa > Limosa lapponica. The sequence continues at coordinate 310,839 of KZ506095.1, read as the reverse complement.
TCCTTTACCAGAAAAAAGCCAACAGCGAAGAGTTGCCCCATCCTTATGACCAAGCTCTGCGGAAAGCCCTTCACCACCGTAAGTGGAGCAAGGGAGAGACAAAGCCCAGTTGGAAGTGGGTTGTGCCTCTGGTGTCTGCCCATCACTGGCACGACCCACTGTGTGAACTGACTTGACGTGTCTGACTCTCTTGGTCGCTGACAGTCCCATGAGCGTGTGGTGGCTGCCCTTGCCTCTGCACTGGGGCTTCCCTGGGGGAATCCTGGAGGCATGGCTCCACGGCCAGGGCACATGAAGGGTGAGTCCTGAGGGACTGGGATGCTGGGAAGCACTGCAGGGTCAGCCTGTCCTGCTGCACAGACACAGCCCTTGAGAGCTGGAAGGTGGCAGACGCTTGGTGTCCAGGTTCAGCTTTGCTTGAGGGTCAGTGCCTTGACCTGTCCAGCACTAGCGCTGGGCTTAGAGGATAGTCACCAAAAGGCATTCACCCTAGAAGGCAAAAAGTTCTCTGGAAATGGTCCTGTTTGTTTGGCAGAACATATTGACCTTCAGTGAAATATATTGCAATGCAAACATCCAGTTGGATATAGCCATTATAGTTGTTGTCTGGGTCTGTGCAGTTTCCCTCAATATTCTTTTGTCTTTTCCGCTGTGATTATTAATTACTTACCTCAGTAATTATCAGTGCCTCCTTCCTAATATTGTTGTACTGCATTTTAGTAACGTGACAAACAGCAGCAGCCTCAGAAATGCCAGCTTTAAAGAGTGACTAAACCCTCACCCACACTTTTAAATTGGGACAGCTGAGAAAGAGCTTTTATGTAAGACGATGCAGAGCATTACAGCCATCTTCAATCAGGTTGGGGTTTTTGGTGGTTTTTTTTTCATTCTCCCTCACCTCAAGACGTTGCAATTTTAGCTTGTATTTGCTTTTTTTCCAGCTCATGACTCCACTTCTGACTGGAAGGCACAGCCTCTGAACAGAGCTCTGCTGATGTCTGTAACATTAGCGCAAGGCTGTCAGGGAGCAGACGGCATGTGATCAGGGGAGGCTAAACTGGGACGCTGTGATTCAGATAACCAACTTCCCTATTTCTGGCTCTGCTTTGAGGACCAGGTTCTGCTGCTCCTCGTCTTGGAGGTGGGTGTCCAGGGCCACCACAGCCCACCACAGCCAGCAGCCACTGCCCAGGATCACATAGAAGAAGCATGTGCATGAAACAGGGCATCGGCTATGGAAGAGGAACCAGCAAGGGGAGTGGGCTGGAAATACCCTAAAGAACAAACATTTTTACTAGTCCCATTGCAGAAGCTGAACGACATCCTGCTTCTCCAGCGGTGAGGAGTGCTTGGCCCTGTGCGAGGGAGCTGCTCCGTCCCCTCTGGCTCCTCTCCCACTGCTTTTGCTTTTGCTGTGCGTTTCTCAGCAACTCTCCCAACAGACTGTCATCCCTAGCTCTTCCTCCTGCCGCTCAGTGAAGTGCCTGTGACAGAATGGAGGTGGAGGGGAGGTGCTCCTGGGGGATTTATCCAGCAACCTTCGAACTACACAGAAGTGTACAACTTCAGCAAAATCTTAATCTGCCCCTGGAAATTGTAGGTTATTTTTTATTGAGAGAGAGATTTAATTGAAAATTCAGGGCTATGTCTCCTGTTGGGCTATTACTTATGATGAGTGCAATCACTTAAAGTGAATTTTACTTTTAAATTATGGGGCAATGTCATAGGAAAGGAGCATAATTTCATTCCCGTAAGAGAGTTGCCCACACACATCTGAGAGAGATGCTCTTCCTGCACAGCCTGCCAGAGGCCGGCACCTGAAGTGCATAAACCTACAAGAGGCAGAAAGCAGAAACGAAACTGTTGCTCACCAATCTGCACTGCACAAAGTGCTAAGAAAAAAAGGTTGCTCAACACAAAACACCTGTTTAAGTGTCATCTGCCATTGCAAATATTGCCAAAACACCTATTTAAGGCCGTTCTGCCATTGCATCATGGGTGATGACAAAAAGGAGTGGGATTAAAGCTACTCTCTTTTGATGTTCAGTAGGTGGTTCTGGAAGAAGCAGCTGCTGCTCCATTCCCACAGGTACATTGTAAAAGCTTTAATGGGGCAACAAAGAGTGACAGCCCTGTGCCACGGTGCAGGTTGCAGGTGGCCTCTCCCTGACCAAGCCAGCAAGCCCACAGTGCAGGCAGACTGTCAGGGTAGATCTGCCTGAACTTTGCAGCTTCTTTAGCCCAAACTCTCAGCCTAAAGCCTGTGCTCAAAGACCACCCCAGCTCTGTCTCTCTTCCCAGTCCTCTATCCCCACTGACCTCAGCCTGCTCCTGGCACAGGCCTAGTTCCTTTTTTCCCCCTATTCTTCACAATTTCTGTCTTGTCTTTTCTGTCTCCCGTGCATCTCTCTTGCTGTCTGTGCCTTGCCTGAGGTGTCTTCCATCAGCTCTGCCGAACTTGTGTTGATTCTTCCCTCTCATACCTTCCTGTGACCTCCTGCATTGAAGATTAGCCCCACCACTGCCTCCCTGTATCTGCATTTGCTTCAGCAAATCCTCCTGCTTCCTGGAGGCAGTATTAGACTCAAGATGACCCAAAAAGTGGAGATTTGGGTATCCCTTCTCTATGACCAGATAAGAAGAAGCTTCTTAGCTTGACCTGAAAGGACGCTTCTATTGCCTTCACCATGGACATTTGCCCTAGCGGAAATAGCTTTCTCTCCTGACTGCTTCTCCCTCCCACTCTCTTCAGCTGTGCTCTTTGCCCGTGGCTTCTCATATTCTTCCCCACCGTCCCTTTGCCCAGCAGCCCTTTCCCCACCGACAGCCTCCATGGACCACCGTATGGTTTGACAGTAACAGCGCCAATTGCACCGCCGCCTCTCAGTCACAGTCACGCTGTGCCATGTGTCCTCTGCACCTGCCCAGCGTCACCCCATGCCTGATACAAACACGTTTGCTTCCTGCTGTTGCTCTTTGACTCAGACCAGCCCCCCATCAAGGTGGCAGGATACTGCCAGGAAAACAGGGGGAAGGAGCTTACCCTCAGTCCCCACCTGGCCTTCTCTTTGCCGGGCTTTCCTTTTTCCCCTCTCCATCACAGATTTTGTGTGTTAACGTGCTCTGTTTTGATTTTTCAGTCCACTCTGAGAGGTAGCAGTTCAGTCCTCTTCTTGATCTGGACTGACTTTATTTTTTTAGGAATTTTTGCTATCTTTTTAGAAACCTTTCTAGCTCTCTCCATTGCGTGCTTTTCGGTCTTCCCCTGCCACTGCCTCTCAATGGACTCCTCCCATTTTTTTTCCTCCCTCTTGCTCAAAGGCATATTTAAATTAGAAGAACTGGAGAAAATTGTGCTTTCTAAGTTTCAGAAATGCTCTGGTCTTGGCAGATTTCAGTGGTGTTGTAATGGACTAATCTATTGCCTGGGAAACCGAAGCACCCCACCTGCGTCCTGCCCTGCCCTTGGTGGTGACACGCACTTGGACTCGGCCGGGTTTGATGTAATTGTTCGTTCAACATGTCTCTCTGGGCTTATTATTTATCCAATGTAAGATCCACTCTTACCTTTTTATTTCTGACACTAACCACATCTCTCCTGCCATGACCTCTCCCTTACCCCCACGTCGGCAGATCATTCCAATTCATTTCTTAGCAAAAATTATGTGTCTTCATAAGTCTCTACCATTGTGCTTCTCTTTCCAGTCAAAAGAAAACAAAGGTGAAATGAAACTGAATTATTTTGGGTGTTTTCCTCTGTGTGTTCGCAATCTCATCCTGAGAGGCACTTCAAAAAAGTTACAGAAGAGCTTGTGCTGACTAATACAATGCAGTCAAGCAATTGGCACCATACTCATTTAATACTCTGTTTTAGGAAAGGAACTGGCATTATATCAAGAAAATTTACCAAAACTCCCAAAACACTAATCATCCCAACCTCAAATTATCAGTTGATCTTTTCTCTTCAGTCACTCGCTGCTACATAACCTGGGTTATATGCAGCAAGTCTGCATGTGTGGGCCCTTTTTTGTCCCCAGAAATAATGGTTTGCCACACCATTCATGAAGAACAACCCAGTCTAAGAGCTATTCTCCAGCCATATTTGATGTTGGAAGTGTCAGAGGAACGGCTAAGCTTTGTTTGCATGAAATAAGGCAAATTTTTCCTGCCTCTATCTGGTAATGAAGTTAGTAAATGCTTAAGGAGAAAGATTGCCTCTTGTGTAGTTTTACAGTCTCTAGTGTGACTACAGGTACAAATCTTATTGTTACCAGTACGTGGATTCTGTGTTTTTGGTTTGACTGTTGAAAAAAAACACTAAAGCCTTATTTGAGTGGAAAGCTTTCCCTTGTCCCTGTGGTTTCGGGTACTGTCTGTCTTTCATCTTACTCCATTTTCCTGCGCAGTGTGAGCTGGGGGTGAGGCGGGCACGCTCTGCCGTGTCTGCAGCATGGAAAAACCATTTTTAATCCATCTTTCACCAGCACGGTGGTGAGGAGTCAGCTGAAGCTGTATCGGGAATCACAGTGATTTTATATGCCATGACTCCAGAGGAGAAACACATGCTGCAGCAAGTACAGGGTCTAAAATAATAGACACTAGGGGGAAATAAAAGCATATCAGTGGGTGGACTGTTAAGCCCACACAGCCAAATCCTGAGAGGTCCTAAGTCCTCAAAAGTAACTCCTGTTGGTTTCAGAGGACTTCAGGTGCTCATCTCCCCTCAGGATCTGGCCACAGGTACTTTACTTGATAAAAAGGTCTCCACTGACTGGGTGGAGAATACAATGAAATTATTTTTCTGGATTTGTGGAGTAGGCAGCATGGATCAGGGTTTGTAACAGCAGTACCTGTTCCCCTGGAAATGGTGGCCATGACTTCTGGTGCTGGGAATACCTTGTTGCTTCTGGACTCGCTACAGCAAAACAGTGTGTAAAATGGGGAACAAAAAGAGCCGCTGTCAGAAAGGTTCATAGGTAGCAGATGCCTGCATGGCTCTCTGGAGGGAGGAAAATCTCTTAATTCAGATGGCTTTGGTCTCCTGACTCTTCAACAAACTGCATTTTGTACAAAAAAAACCCCTTATATTTAAACAAAAGAGACTTCTTTGTTTCCATGTGGCGTGGAGGGGTTCCCATATGATTCTTCCCAGGGATGCAAAGCCATTGCTAATAAAACAGCATTTTACTGCTCGCACATCCCACAAAGGGCAAATCTTTACCCTGAGACTGTCTTAATATTATTGTTATAATTTAAAGACACTGAACAGAATTGCACTGACTTGGAGTATTATTTTCAGTAGTTCCAACAATGTCTGCAGCACACCTGCTCTCCGTGGTCATTTCAAGCCAGCTCCTGCTCTGTTGTTATTGGCTCCATACCAAGAGCCAGCAAAGCAAAAAATTTTTCACTTAAGCCCAAACTTACTGTTCTCCTGTCAGCTTCCCCGTAATGTATTACTTCACCATGTCCTTTGACCTCTCTCATTTCTTTGTAGAGAAATATAATTAATTGTGAACCACAGCTTAGCTCTGGGGGTTCAAAACAGTTTTAAGTGTTTACTCAAAACATTAACTTTTTTCCTCCTTTTTTTTTAGTTTCCAGGCAGAAAAGGTGATGAGGGTTAAACAAAGCATCGCTCCTTCCAAGAGCTCCAAACCCCAACAGGGCTGCAACGAGCTGATGGGAGCGAGGAGGGTGAGAAGGATGGACAAGGGGGGGTCTCAGCCAGACCCCCTGCAGCCAGAGCCATGCCTGGGAACTCAGGTACAGGAAGGAAAGAAGGACATCTCGACTGCACAAATAGCCTCAGTCTCAGAGCAATACAAAGGAAAAGAAGACGATGTTCTAGAAAAAACCGCAAACCAAATTATTGTCTTCTAGTACATAACTACCTAGGCTCTTAAATGGATATGGGTACAATGCTGCAGCCCTGCAGGAAGCTCTCACCATGCAGGATGGACTGTGTCACCCCAAATTCCACCAAAAGAGACATGGGGGACTGGCCAAGGTGTGCAGGGCCAGGCAGACCCAGGAGCTCATAGTTCAGGTGTATGGCAGCAGCAAATATTTCACCTGGGGTTCAGCGCACAGCTTTTGTCTTCTGGCTCTGGAGGGTTGTGAGCAGGAGACCCAAGACCAAGCTTGCAATACCAATAACCATAAATTTGTACTGTGCAGTTAGGCTGTAAACATCATCTTGGTTTTCTGTGCTGACCTGCGGAGCTAGCAGCTGAGGGCTGGGGCAGCTGAGGGCTAGGATAAGGCTGCTGCATCTGAGCTGCTGATTTTCCTTCTCTTAGCACCATAGGGGTGTAGGTGACGGTGGATTTCTGCAGATCTTTCTGTGTTTTAAGGGAATATAATAAGCTGCCGCTGCCAACAGCAGCATCACCACTACCCCTTCTCATGTGGGCTCCCTCATGGGGAGAACTCAGTTAATACAGTGGCATGTCCCAGGTAGCCAGGCAACACCGGCATCTTTGCTTCTCACTAAGAAATCAGGACACAGAGGAGGTGGTAAAGTGACCTGCCACTTTCCTTTTTCACACATTAATTCATGAGGATTTGTCACACAAATGATGACAAACCTCATCACTGGAGGAAGGTCTTGTTTACTCATCATACCAATAACACCTCTGAAGCAACCCTATAATACCATAGAAATTCTGCTTCATTTGTGGATTATTTTCAGAAGACCCAAAGCATTTCTAGAAGCCCTGAAGGATCCAGTTAAGTCACTTTTTTCCATCCTCTTCATGCTGCAGAATCATTTCCTATGTTGCAGGACATGCCCACAGCCCATCTGAGGGCAGCTGATGCAAATCCAACACGTGGGCGCTGTTAATCCCACAGGAATTTTCTTAGGAAATGGAGGGGGAAGGGAAGTTGTGTATAGATACAGGAATAAACCAAAAAAATCCTCCTAGAACTTCAGCACACTTCTCTTTTTCAGGCACCCAGAACCATCCAGCACCATAAGCAACTAACAAATGGAGAGAGACATATTCAGTAATAATAGAGATGTACTTGGGGTTATACTTTCAAAGGGATATGAAGTTTTTAGGCCTTACGAACTTAACTGTAGTCTCCTAGCTGATAGTCCACAGAAAGCCCTGATAACCCTTTGCAAGCCTAGTCAGCACCTTTGAAATCAATAGCAACGTTGCTACAGTAATAACTCCAAAAGAGCTATGTTGGCTCTTACATTGCTGAAAGACCATCTAATTTGTACCACTCAGATTCTTTGAACTAACACCACTCCCAGGCTTACAGCACCTGACACATCTACTATCAAGCTTCTTTGCTTCTTTCTTACTGCTTTTCCCAAGGAACCTCTCCTATAACTTCATTTTTTAATTGCTTTTAATAGAAAAAAAAGCCAAGTTCCATAGTAAACTCAATGTCTAACTTTGCGGGAATGTTATACAAACAGCCTTGCTGGGATTGAAACAGCAATCAATCACTGGAGATCCATGTTTCTACATCCTCTTACTTGAATTCCTTTTCCTCAATGCAATACTGAAAACACTCTTGCATGGAAACTAGCAGGAAAACAGTCTAGGTTTAATATCAAGAAAGGTGCAAAACTATTTGGAAAATGGACTGTGAGTCATTTTTAAAAAAAATAATCAACATTTCATTGTCATATTGGGAGGATTAAGTAATGTCCCGACAATGCCACAAATCAGGTGCAGAGTAGGCAAAAGGCAGCAGCCAAACTCTACTATAAAAGCCAAAGCTGGCATGTATCATTGTGCATCAGCTAAGAAAACAAGAACTCTCACGGCACAACTCCTGATCTAATCGTGACACATTTGACAGCCGGGTGCCAGAAAGTTCTTTGCAGCTTACCTAATGGCATGATGGAGTACCAAAAGGGCAGGGTGACACCCCACCCAGGCCTGGCAAGGCGCACTCAGCCTCGAGTCTATGGCACGAACCAAAAGTTCCATGTTAATGCGTGACATTTCCCACAAGGAGGATGTAGTAGCCTGTATGAGATTGTGGGCCCAAGGGTGATCTTGCCCTTGCTCGTTTTCTATGCAAATAATGAGAAGCAGAGTGCTCAGTCCTGGGCACTAGGCTAGATCCCACTGCACCTTGGCTGCAGCTCACCACCCACCATACTGTCCCAGTAACCTGAATGGCAAACCCGGTACCGAACCGAGCTTCAAGGCCACATCACATCTGGTCCTTAGCAGGAGCGGAATAAAAACCAGTTCTGGAGTAAGTGATTGTAGCCAGGTATCAGGAGGAGCAGCTCAGGAGGCAGCAAACAACCTGTACAATTTCTTTTATTTGAGAATTGTCTGCTACACATCCAGATCATTACAATATCTAATAAGGAGGGGAAACAAATAGTAATTTAACTGAACTGCTATGATCTTTTGGGTAAATTAATTCTCCCTGCCCCTCAGCACAAGTCCATACAGCCAATGTAGATTGGCTACTCTTTTAGTACCCAAACTAAGATAAATTATCATGGCCATGACTCGTCTAGACCATTTCCCATAGGAAGACAACGTTTGAATTCAAATTTATCCTGAAAAACACAAAGGAATGACAAGAAATCAAATAGATGACAGTAAAAAACACTTAAGAGGGAAATGTCAAATGCAAAAGTCCCCAACAAACAAGCCCAACCTGTGGCATCTGCCAGGCAGCCGCGTGCAGAGAGGGACCCACAGCCTTTAGAGATCAAGAAACTTTGGAGTTCTTGGTCTTGTCTGCCCACTACACAAGGAAAGGCAAATGTCATCCTGGGACACACCTGCAAGAGTGTTTTATGTAAGACACAGAAGAAATTATCGTGCTCTACTTGGCACCAGTGTGGTCTCAGCTGGAGTTTGGTGTCCAGTTCTCAGCACCATGCTTTAAGGAAAATGGAAGTTGGATAAGGTCCAAAAGGAGCTCATATGAAAGACAAAAGGTTTAGAAAATGCAGCCTGATACAAAAGGCCGATGGAATAGGTGTCTTCTGTGTGTAAATGGGAAGATGATGGAAACCTAACAACACTTAACTGTCAGGCAGAAACCTGACTTCTCTCTGCCCATTATAAACCAGTGATGTGAAGTGTGATGTCTTCTCCTCTCTGCTTTCATTTGGTGAGTATGGTATAGCAGGGAGGCTTTTGCAGTGCAAATTTAGATCACCTGGTAGAGCATTTTCAAACTTTTAATATTTCCTTGGAGGAACCAGGACACCTGCCAGGGCTGGCAGGTACAACACAGGACCTACAGAAGACCTGCATGTTTCTGGACCAGCAGTTGGACTCAGGTGGCAACTAGGGAAAAAATGGCAACTAGCCTATGCTCAAGCAGCTGAACTGCACCTGCATCGGAACAGTAGCGTGTCTTTTAAATCACGTCAGGGGCACCCAGTGCGTGGGTAAAGAATTACACCAAGCTGCAGTGACACTACTGGGCAGGAGATAGTGTTTCTGTCTGTCCTACAATAGAGGCTCCCAAACTGAAGCCTGGGGCATCTACAAGCATAACTTGTCCAAGGACCAACTGCAATGCAGTGCCCAGTGGGGCTGGCAGTGTGGTGGACATGTGAAAGCCAAGGAAGGCAGTAGGACAGGGGGACTAGGCTAGGATAGGGGCTATTTCCCAAGCACGTTACTGCAGCCACATATTCCTACAGGCACTGCCCTCCCTTCCCTCAGTGGAGCTGCTAATCCCAAACGCTCTGCTTACCCAGGGTGTGGAGCTGGCACATACCCCCATTGACCCCAGATCCTGTTTCTGGGCCACGCCGACCAAGAGTGCAATCATGCACACTTCCGTCCACATTTATGCAAAAAGCATCTACCCCACACATACTTCCACTGTATTTGAGGCCTTGTGTAGTCTTGGCAGAAGTCGATGGATTTTGCCCAGAATACACAATTTAGTGCTAATTATCTCTTCCTGCTGGGCTTTAGAGCACAGAGCTTTCAGTTCAAGAACAACAACTACAAGAGCTAATGGATTGCTCTGTTACCAGGAAGCAAACCCTTTGCAGAGCACAGAGGATCCTGCCCCACTGCAGGTCCCGGGGAAAGCTCAGCTCTGCAACAATAGGGGGACGGAATTTGTTAACTCTTGAGGGAAGGGGAGAGCGTCCCCAGTGTTGTAATTGCCTTCTGCTGGTGCTGCTGGGGGGAACACCCCAACACAAAAGAGCATCTCACTCCTCCCAAGGCATCGGAAATTGTGTGTAAGAGAAGAAAAATCCCCGTGTCGGGTCAGTAAGAGGGTGTAGAAGAGAAAAGGAAGGAAAAACTGTGGCTGAGATTCATTCTCTTCCATATCACATACAGCAAAAGTCTGTATTTTCTGTTCTCATTTGGGGAGAGCGTAAAGGATGTGGATTAAACTGTTGCTTTCCGAACCCCACTTCTGATGCGCATTTATCCCACATCTAGGATGGCCTATGGCCTCCTCTGCTAGGGCTCCACTAACAAACCACTTCTCTTTTGGTGATACTCCCTGAGATGAGAAAGAGCTTTGCACCACTCTGCTGGCAATTCAGCCGCAGGTAATGAATTAACAGCATATGGGAGTCACACTTGGAGCCAATAATAATTTAATTCACCTGCACTGGCACTTAACCATCCAGCAATAACTGTTGCAGAACTGCTCTCTGCACAGCTAATTTAAAAGCTTTATAGACCTACATGTGGTGATCATTTGATTCTAATGCTGACATGTTACCTGAAGGAGAGTCCAAAGTACCTCCTAGCACAGCGAGTATTTTGGCTGGTGGTGACCACATCTTAGCTTCTCTTTCAAATGCAGTCTTTTAGGTGTAGATGCTCACCTACTTGAATATCCTTACAAGTGTAAGAAATAAAATACTGAAATATAGAGCAGATGCTTCAGTACCTTGGACTAAGTCCATTATTGACACAGGACCAACATTACACCCTTCTCAAAGACACTTTCTCACTTGCTCATATGGTGCACAGATGTAGACTGCTGGCAGCGATCCCTAAGGCAATGCGGGCAACTTCCAGATTTTCAGCTACCCTTTGTCTCCATTTCTTGTGCAAGACTCTGGACAGTTTCTACTCATTTGTGCCTCTGTAGTTATCACACAAAAATATCCTCATTATTGCTGTATTTTGTATCCCTCTTGAAAACAGGGTAAGGGAAACACTGCTGGATGAACGGAACAACACCCAGCACTGGAGGTGAGGGAAGGTGACCGTCCCCGACAGCATTACTGCAGGCCAGTCAGATAATCCCGTGACCTGCTTGCCAACGTGCAGAGGCTTCTCTTTTAGAGAGCTTGTTATTACCAGTGGCAAAGGCCTTTATGGCTTGGAATCACAACTACCAGCACCGAAAAGTAAAAGGCTGTAAGGAGTGAGACTCCTTCTTTCTGGGTCGGTTGAGGAAACAGCTGTACAAAGCTGATGCTCCTTTGCCGAGATGGGTGCGAGCATCCTCCATCACGTCCAGATGCAGTTGCCTGTCTTTAGAACAAGTTGTCCAGTTGTGACTTGCTGGGGAACACCAGAAGAAAAAAAGATAAATACCAGATTGATCACAGGGATGATTTTTTCCTGTGAGACAAAGGTAGATAATTCTGCTGTTTTATGACTGGTGGTTTTACTGTGAGGTATTACACAATAGACTTAAATAATGCTGAAGTATGACTGCCTCCAGTTTTATCTGGTTATAATGTTTCACCTTAGCTTGGTGCATCCCAGAGAAGGTTGGTTATGAAGAATAACAGCCATTCAGGGCTGCAGTCTGCTTGCACACAAACCCTTCTTACCCGGCCACAGTAATAAGCATGTGAAGTACATATTGAAGTCATTCTTCACAATGTTTTGTCTCATAACATTTGAAATTGAAGTAAGCTTTTTACTTTTGCAAATAAATATTGAGCTAATTGCATTAATAAACATAAATCAAAACTGTGTATCTTGGCGAGTAAAAGGCAGAACGTACTCTTCCTATCCTGCATGCGGGCAGCCCCGGTTTCCAACATGAGCATGTCTGTGGGGGACCAGCATGGGCAGCTGCCGTGGGGAAAACCAAAGCAGCCAGACACCCCGTTCCCCAGCCCCCAGCAGCCCCAGCCTGGTCAAGAAGGGTGGCCAGTCTGTAAATGCTGAGCAGGCCCGGGGAGGTATGTATGCTTCTGTGCCATCCCTTCAAGCCCAATGTCCTGGCTGTGCTGCAGCCATGGCAGAGCTGCATCGCACATATGGGATTTAACGTGTTGCAGCAAAAGTGCAGGAAAGCCATGGCCCATCCTCCCTTCAGATGAGACTTGGGGTTTGAGCAGTAGGTACAGGACAGCCCATATTGCACAGGGCATCTGGTGACTGAACGCCAGGTGACCTCTGTACCGCTGGTGATGCTCCAACCCCATCTGCACAGCTACAGCTTTGCTCTCCTAGAGCTCCTATGCTTCACTGACTAGGCATTACTGACATTAGATCCCACAGCATGCCTGTGGATGATGATTTATTCTTACCTTCCCTCTAGAGATAGGGAAACTAGAGCAGAGACAGGGATTTTTTTCCTACTGTAGAGACATTTCAATTATTTTCATCCTTGAATCTGACGTTTGTCATCCAGGATTTCTGCCTTCCACCCCACTTATTCCTGCACTGGGGTAGGGTGTGGGCACCTGGCTGTCCCCTGTGGGCAGCTCTGCTGCATGGCTTTGACAGAAAGGGACAACGTAAGGCAGGAAGGCTCCCCTCAGACCCCTGTGAAAAGCATGTTGGGTTTTTTATTCAGTAGGGCAGCGCACCGCTTGTTGAGGGGCAGGGGGAATTTTTTGGAAGCCTTGCTGACTGTCAGCCAGATAACTATAAAAACACTTATGTGGGTTCAGGTCTGAAAACACTTCAAGGCCACTCAGATTTTGTATGGAGACTGGTGGAAAACCAGCGAGGCAATGGACATTGATGCGTTTCTTTTTCATCGTCATGGCTGGTAGAAAGAGCTGGTTTATGTATTTGCTGATATGACACAGATAGCAAAAGCTAGATCTAATAGAAGTGCCTGTAATAGACTTTTGCCCCTCTGGCAGGCACCTAGACGTCCCTGATGCCCAGGCGTCCAGGACCATCCCAGTGCCAGTGGGAAACTCTGCCAGTTCCTGCCCAAGGTAACAAGGCGAAGGATGTGTAGTTTTTGGGAGATCCCAAAATCTCCCGATGAGCCGGCTGTGCCCAGAGCCTATCTCCGTGTTGATTTCTGCCCCTTGTGAAACACAGACACAGCCAATATTTTCTTCTAAAGCTTGGGTGGAGGAGGGACCTGTCCCTTATGCAGCAGCTTGTAGCGAAAGCACTCACCAAGGATGCTGTGTGGTTCTCAGGGTAGTGCTTGTCATCTCCTACTCTGTCATGGTAGCTGAACGTGTATGGACTGGTCCTTGGGACACAGGGATCAGAACAGGGGCGTCTTCTCTCCCAAGGGACTGCTTTTCCCATGAGATCAGAGACAGGTTCCCTCTGGTGCCTGTGCTTGTTTGTATGACTTGTCTTCTCCTTTGCCCATCTTCTCCTTTCACCCAGGTCCTCAAATATGGTCTAAAGAGGAAAACATCCCCAGTGAAAGGAAAGGCAGTGCCCCAGCCCTGCTCTGAAATAGCCTGTGTTCACTGGGTTACGGTTTTCAGTCACTGAGGTGATGATGGGTGGATTAAATAGGGTACTGGGTTCCTCCTCCTGACATGAATAATTGTACCTTTTGGATGTGGGCAGGAGTGGGGTTTGAAGGAGTGCAGCAAACCCTGCCCAGCACAGGTCGGGGAAAATGCAGGTTCTCAGGGAGAAACCTGTTTTGGAGCGTGTGTGGACAGACCTGAGTGCATCCCTGAACCAAGGCAGTACCAGCTGATTCACATCACATTTTGGTGCACCCAATTTTCCTTTTGCACTCTGCAGTTTCCCAACAGAGACCCCTGGACTTTATTCCAGGGTCAGGCTCTCAAGTCCTTTCTTATGTCTAGCCTGCAGTCTCAGCGTGATGACACCCTGCTGCCAGTGGCTCATTTGTAAGCAAGGGAAAACCCAGCCCATTCTAATTTTGAATATGCTAAATGACTAATGGAGCTAATTGTGGCCTCTGCTCTTGTAACAGCTTGAAAGTGAAAAAAAGATGTTGACGCAATAGGGCAAAGGACATTTTCTAGCTCTGACAATAACTCAGCAGCCTGGACTAGAGCAGCCCTGTGCCTTTGCAGAGAAGGCACCGTGCTGCCAGCAGCCCACTCTCACCGAGGTCTTGCTTGCCTTTGTAATTTACTTCAGTCTTTGGTCATCAGTACATCATTGTTCTTGGCTTCACTCTGGTACCTACCGGAACATACAGAAACCCTGTGATGGACAAAGCAGACCCAGAAGAGTAGAATACCTATAATCCAGTCCCTACTCACTATTTTTACCAAAAGCAGCAGCATGCAGAGCACAGACATAGGAGTGGGAGAGTGGGGAAGCACTATTTTAAGTCAAACAGCACAGGAGGTGGTTCTTAGCTCAAAATCAAAATGACTTGCTTGCATCATAAACTAAATGAAGTTTTAAGCAGTAGCTGGAAGCCTATGCAGCCACATATACAGGGAACAAAGAAATTCCTTTACACAACAGTGGTTACACCACATTTCAGAGCAATAAATGTTAGTGCAGAACTAAGAGCCAAGAAAACCCAGTAGTTTGGGTTTAACTGTGAGCTGTTACTGCTAGACTGCAATGAGAGACTCTTTCCTAAATTGTTTCCCACCACTGATATTGGGGCACGTGTCTTGGCCGAATCAACTGTATAGGTTGTTGCTCTTTGGCAAACCACCTTTAAATTTAAGGGGAGAATATTTCAGAAGGGCAAAATCAAAGGAAAATAGAAGCTGATGAATCTTACCAGTAAGTATAAAACAGCTTTAAAAAGCATTTCAGGTAGATGCACTACCAGGACCAACCTGCTCCATCAGAGCTAATTCTTTCTTTCAGCAGCTGTATCCCACACGGCAGCCCCAGCAGCACCAGCCGGGCGCAGGAGGGCAGGGATGCTCTGGGCAGCCCAGCCTGTAGCTCAGCACATGCTCAGTGCCTGCTTTATGCCAGGGTAAAAGGAGCAACCCCACACCCCAGCCTTACTACCTCTTGCTTCTGCAAAAGTTTTTGTGTTACTCAGCTGAAAATAACCCAGGAAAAAACACCTGGTTACTTGTTAACTGGATTGGTCCTGCTGGGGCTGTACCAGCCTGGGAGGTAGATTCCTTCCACCAGCAGCAGCACTTGCTAATACTGACTGCAATGGTTGTTGAATTGCAGGCTTAATGTTTGGAAATACAGTTCTCAGGAAATTTAAACATCTGCTTCCAGCATTCCCAGAAGTCCTCCCACATCAACATGCTGACTAATCCATCAGAGCCTGCAGACCAGCTCTTCCTTCTCCTGTATTGCTCGGGGAGCATGGAGAAACAGGCTTAAACCCACTAAAACCATTTGGACTGAGCAGCACACTAGTGTGGGAATAACAGGATAATCCATGATTATGTCCTTGTTACAGCACTCATGAGGGATATATGAAACTTGTGCTCAGTTTTTCCATCTACGAGGAGGTTCGAAGGCAGCATGCTCTGTTCCGGCCCTCCTGGAAGACAAAGACTCTGTTACTGGGCTACTTCTACTTTGCATGGCAGAATTTCATATTTGTTTGGCTGGAAAGGGAACAAATAAATGTGATGATGGAAATGAACATGTCAGACCTGTTGGCAGTGTCCCATGTGAATAATGGCCAGACACCATAGTTAGTACCATAATTCAAGTCTCCTTTTTAAAGAGAGTGCAACAGTCAACTGCTAATTAGAATTTCATACTTGTTTTCATGTATTTTTTCTTTTCTATTTTGTCCTCTCAAGTAACAGCATTAACAAGAGAGCAACTGAACTAATGACACCCTCTGTCACCTTCCCTAACTTTCTCGGTGGGACTAGCAGTGGCACATGCTGGGGGTGGTTCAGAACTGCACTTACCATAGTAAGGGACTGAATAATACTGAATAATACCTGCCCTTGCCTAACAAGAACATTAGTTTGGTACTCTGCCCCAGGCAGCCAAGTTTCACAAGTCATGCAAGTACTTCACATCTTTGACACATCACCTTTTCTGTCAAAGTTGGCCAGGAATAGTCACCAGGTCAAAACGTATTGTAAAATGAGAGAAGGGAACACACAGCACGCTCACAAATCCCATTGCTCAGGGACCAAGGCCAAAACCAAGGTGGGTGGTTGCAAGGTATTTATAGCAAGGGAATGGTATTTTGCAAGGATAATTAATTTATTGCTGCTATTTTTTTTTTGTCTGAGAAATACATTATTATCCCAAATTTAGAGGACCCCAGTGATTATACAGCAGCATTCTTCCACCCCTTACCACCACTGGTCGTTCAGCAGAGCATCTGTGTGTGCTGCAGGACACTGCTGGGTATCATGCACCTTTTGGGGTAGCAAAGGCTCTGCTTTCCAGAAGGAGAACTGGGTAACAACACGCACTCAGCAAACTCCACATCAGGAACCATCACACGTCTAAACACCTAAGGTAGAAAGGTGGGCAAAATGCACTTCAGAAGCTACAGGAGACAGCTCATTTAGGAGAATTACAGGAAAAGCTAATTTGTGGAGCAGAAGATGGACTTGAACAGTGCTGGTCAACATGCAGTTCAAAAAATCAGGAAATAAATGTTCTTTGACCTATACATGGCTCTGGTCATGAAATATTTGCATTTTTTGGCATGAGATTCTCCAGCTATTTTCAATTAGTTTTAGATACAGCAATCTGAACAGATTCAGATTTCAGTGAACCAAATACATTTCCACTATCAGAGAGTATGCGATGCTGTACTGGCCTTCTCAGAGATGGTGGGGTGAGAGCTAGGAACGAGATCAAATAATAAACTACAGTAAAGCAGAGATTAAGTTTTTTTTTTCCTTAACATTAAAAAAAAAATAATCGGAATATTTTAGCTGCAAAGGAGAAAAAAGAGATTCTACAATGGCTTTACTTACATAGGTTATCATGAGTTGAGCAATTTCTATAAAGAAGGATTATTCATACATGGAACAATTTGCTGCACTGAGGTGTTTTTTCCCCTCCACTCCTCTCCTCTGGGGGTTACAGCTGGAGCCCCACCTGGGGAGCCATCAGGACCCAGACAACGTGTCCCTGATGGGTGGCCTTCACAAAAGAACCTACAAGGAACAAGATGATGTATTGGGGCGGCAGGAGCTGTAGAGAATCAGGAAAGCTTTCATTCTTTCCCCTCCATAAGAGTCAGAGGCAGAACCCGAACTCCCCCGAGTTGGAGACCACACTCACCACTCCTCTGATAGTGGCAATCCCAGCATCAGCCTGGGCAGGGAGCAACGGGGCACAAATATTACTGGTTTCTGAAAACATTTCTGGAAGTAAGTTGCTAGTGGCAGCCTGCCACCTAGCCAAATGTCCCACCAGCCCTTTCTTTGGCATCTGCTGTCCCTGAATAAGATGCTCTTATTTTATACAAAGTCTGAGTCTTTGCTGTTTGAGCTGAAAACCTGGCCCCCTGACTGCAGAGTAAGAGGATGAGCTTGTCAAGCAGCGTAGCTGCTAAAGGGTGAGCTCCACTGGGCCACTGAAAATCACAGAAACTCTCCATTTGCCACACTCCTTCAGAACAAACTGCATGCTGAAGTAAAAGGCAGATGGCTTGCCCATGTTAATGGCCTCAGTTCTGTGCCCAACTCTGTCTCAATAACCCTGTGCAAGCTCTATTATCATTCCTCAGCTATTTCTTTTTATCTGAGTTTTTTCCCCCTAAGACAGGAAAACTGGCCTTATAATTAGGGTTGGAAAAGATACAGAAATTGTGATAACACTCATCACAAGTACAAATACTGAAATTCCTTGTTCCTTGGTTTACAGGGTGCCTCTCACTAAGCTTCAGGACCTTTCAAGAGCACTTGACACAACAGATTGTCTTGGAGACCAGAATGCCAATAAGAAGAAGCCTGATTAAAAAAAGATTCTAAAGACAATGCCATGTTTTAAGGAACATGAGTCACTACTCTCAAGAATTTGTAATTTACAGACTGAGGGGTAGCTCTTCTTCTGCCTCGGGCGATGCAGGCCGGCAGCTCCTCCAAAGCATGGGTGCTGGCTCCTGCCAGCAGGCATTCTTCGGAGCTGTCTAAACGGGGGAAAAAGCTGACTCGAGGTCAACTTAGTCAGCTTGTCTTGATTGGAGCCCCTGTTATCTCTGCAGCCACAGCTGAGATCATTTGACCTGGTCAGGCTGTAACCATGACCACTTCAAACACTCCCTGGCCGGTAGCAGCAGCAGCAGCTCCTCGTGGAAAGGTGCTGCTGGCAGGACAACCAGCTCCAATCCTCGGAAAGGTTAAACCTTCCTCCCCCTCATTCTGACACTGCTCACAAGGACTCAAAATGAAGCACGTACAAGTCAGATAGCTGTTTGGAGGAGACCAGTGGCAGGATTATGTTCAGCCTGAGCAAAAGAAATCGAGGACTGCTGTCCACAGAAAGGTTTTCCCATTATCAGGTTGATTTGATTGAGGAGGAGGGGGAATTCCAAGTACCCTTTTTGTGTACAGTGATACAGCCTTTCAAAGCTGTTGGAAGCCCTTGTCATTTTCAGATTTTTGCAAGATTTTCCAATTAACTTATTTCTTGAACAATTTGGTCCAGCCTTGAAAAGTTCAGTCCAATGGATTTTATTCTTGAATGCTGAAAGAGCAAAATGCTCCCTCAACACCTCTGCAGTAGCTTACCTGTCACTAAAAATTTGGAAAGTTTCACAGAATTCAAGTATTCATCAACAGTCGTGTGGGATTTGGCCTAAAGAGAGAGCTCCTGAACAGCCAGGGATGGAAACAGGACCCAGTCATCCGAAGGGCTGTCAGACTTGTGGTCTGTCTTCAGGCACAGGGTGTGCTAACTGCCAGCAGACTTTCCAGGCAGAAGAGGAACAGAAACTCATGAGGAATGACACAAAGTTGGTGTAGGTGTGTTTCAGGTTCTTTAGTTTAATTCATTTATCCCCGTAATTCCTGAATTAACACACAATGCAAATCTTGTGATTATTACACAAACCCTAGTTTACACAAAGATGAGCAACACCCAAGGACGGTCCCCAATACAGAAATGTTAAAATCTAAAAGCAGAATCAGAGAATTTGAGACTCACCAGAAAACCAAAGGAAAGATGAAAAAGGCATTCTCAATATATTTATTTTAAAGATTACTTCCCATTGTCCTCATAATTTTTAGAAGTCTTTTAGGGGATCTGCTAGTGTGGAGGTAAGGCCTTGGAGAACTCTAACTAGTTGTAGAGTAATACTACGCGACTGTCACATTTGGCAAGCTACTGGGACAAACTTTGCCATGGAAGTGCTCCTGACATCAGCACATTTCACGTTTAATCCCAACTCTAAGTTTATTTTCTAATTATGGTTTAAAAGAAGAGCAGATTTTTTTTTTTTTGGTGAAGCAATGAAATATATCATAATAGATTGCTTCCCTAGAGACAACATATATACAATGTATTTGATAAGCACAATACACACAATTAAGAACACTCTGTGACAGATTAGTGACCAGAGGTCATGAAAGAGCAGAGGGATAAAACAAAAAGTTGTAAATATTTGATCACTTTTAAGAGTTAACTTGATCATCATAACCCTTTTCTATTTATTTGTTTGTGAAAATCAGACTGTGCAAATATCATTAGAACAACTGCATGACCAATACATGACCAATAAATAATAAACATGACCAATAAATAATAAAATACAGACTGGAAAGATACTCTAATATTGAGTTACCATTACGAAATTTAGAGATTATTCTAGTGACAATTAAACAAACTATTCTGCCACGGAAAGAGAACAAAAATACTTTCGTGTTTAAGTACCAGAATGTGAATTGCAAAACATACAACGAAACCTCTATCCAAGCAAAGAATTCTGTGTGGATTTATACCCTGGTAGTAAATAAATTAGAAAGAACACACTTTCAAAAAGTGCTCAGGACAGCACAGATTAAGCTCTTTCCTCTCTCCTCCTCTGCTCAAAAGCCATCCTCTATCTTCACTATAGTTTCTATGACCAAAATGGACTTTTCTCATCCTCAAATCATTACCCTCACCTCTAATGGTCTTCTGTACACCAGAAAGTATTTTCATTTCTCCGCTGTAGACTTCTGTGTTGGAGTGTGATCTGATCTTTCATTGCTTTGATGATAAAAGCCCCAATATAGCATTTTGCTGTGGCAAAACCCGTGCTTTTAGTAGTGTCATATTTTGTCTCTTATTGCCACTCAGGCTTGTGGCCACCACCATCCCAGGCACACTTGGCCAGCACAAACATCAGTAAAGTGCTACTCGCACAGACACTGACTGTAGGTTTACCAGCAATAATTGCATTAGAATAATTTTACTCAAGAGTGCAAACACAACACTTGTAGCCAGCTTAAGCAATTTTTACTCCATCTGTCTGAAGAATAATGCCTTTTAGGGTAACTATATCGTATTCTGGGTTCATATGCCATGGTGCATTCTTCTTCTACTAAAATTTAAAATACCTGTCGAAACACACTGGCTCTCGGGAGTTAGTGAGTTTGTTAGCCAAACTAACAAAATTTCCCAATTGCTTCTTTCAGTATCCATTAACTTATCTGATTATTTGTAATTCAATACAATTTTTTTAAAACCCCAAACTTTAAAGCTCATGCATAGGGCAGGGAA
The DNA here is from genome assembly GCA_002844005.1 of Limosa lapponica baueri. NCBI lineage: Eukaryota > Metazoa > Chordata > Aves > Charadriiformes > Scolopacidae > Limosa > Limosa lapponica. The sequence goes on along the minus strand of KZ506095.1, from coordinate 290,083 downwards.
TTGCTGAGCACGGCTGTGTTACACACATATAGATATATATATAATTCCACATATAGATAGACTACTCCAGATAACTGGCAAGCAGACAGCAACGCAGCCATGGAGAATTTGAGAATGCCACCAGAATCACGGCTGGGATGCTGTACAAATACTACTTAGCTTAGCTAAGGTAAGCATGAGGAAGAAACAGGCACAGGCAACAGCCTAGGCACACAGGGCAACACTCTTCATCTTCTGACCAAAGAAGAGGTCACGGGACAGTGAAGTTTTATGAAAACTACATTCCATTTTTACTGCTCAACTTTTATTTATCTTTAAAGGACAAAATACAAAGACTTTACACTTTTGCTTTCGCTTTTATTTCATGTGTGAAACTGATTATCCTTGAAACTGCTTTGCCACTAACTTACAGAGAAGGTCCACACGGCTGCAGCTGCACTGCTTCTGGTACCTCGGTGGAGTCCTCCCCAGCTGCCTGGGCTGTCTCTACACTGCAGGCATCTCACTGATGGGGCTGGAAATGAAGCCTGCGTCTCCTAAGCACCTCTTTGTTCCAGCTGAGCTTACTCGGCTAAGTGAAGATGCATCAGTTTTTGTGTTTTTCAAATGGAAAATAAATGATGTTATAAGGTCACAAACAACAGAGGCATCTCTGAGCTTAACAGATGAAAAATTCAATACACCAATCCATTTTGAAAATAAAAATAGTAACAATGGTTTCAGAGTCTAAGTAATGAGTATAAATTTTCTCCCCCAAACCAATGACATTTCCTGAATCAAAATTGCTTGGACTTCGCTCTCGATCAAAGCATAGTTTTTTCTTGATTCATTTAAGGTTCTAGAAATCAAAGTTACTGGCCTTTCACGTGGAGATGTCACTTATACGAGTAACCTTGGATTTATTAAAATTCTTCGTTCTATTACTAAAGACAGCACAATATTATTTCCATCCCTTTTCCAACAAACGTCTCACAGGGTTTATTACTATAGACAAGTAAGATGTTCCTGGAATATGAAAAATGTGAAAAATCTTAAAATAGTTTCAAAAAATGTGTGTTTCATAACCTAGAACAGAGCAGAGTCAGTTTTACCAGTGAGAAATCCTGAACTACCTGATCAATTCTGTTGTGATAATAATTAAAAGGCAACATTATTGATGTAATATAAACAGTTATTTTTTTCAACATAGCTTTCTCACATTTACCTCAATGATACTACCGAGTCAGGAGCTTACTCCACTTAAAAGTGCAATATTTGGTACACTGTACAGCAAAGTACAAAGTAAAACAATTAATATATGGCATAAATCTTTTGTATGTATTAATGTTGAGATTGAAAATTACTCAAAACTTAGATATGTGAATATAAAATAACTTACATGATGTTCACGTAAAAAAACCCCAAAATTAACATCTGAAATCCCCTTTTAGGAATCATTAAATAATAGAACTTTGCCTAAAGAACAGTCTCTAAACCTTGCTTAAACTGCAAAACATTGTAAACACGCATATGTAATACAACTTTCAAGCCTTCATACTTACATTACTGAAATTACATACATCCATAATGCTGGTGCCGTATCTTTGGAAACTTCAACAGCAATATGTATCTATCAACCTTTGCACTAGGCTATTGCTAAATCGAAACAGTTACAGACTTACTTCCTTTAAAAACATTCTTATTGAAAGAGAGCTTTAAGCTGTATATTAGATACAAGAGAAAAATAAATCACAAAACCACATGGTTTGTTTTGAAAATGCAGTTGTTCTACCAACATTTGTAGAATCAATAAACTCACGTAGCGATCCCTTTGTCTGCACAGTCAACCCTTTCTTTCACTCACGTGCTCCCTACGCACAATGGAAACTGGGTATCGACACTGAAGCGGGAACCGTGCCCGAGTAACATCTATAGCAATAATTTAAAACAATTTTCTACATTACCAGAATAATGACAGTAAGTCAGACTTGTTGACGCATTTTATTGTGAGATGGGGAGTCTGGTAAAAAACTAGAAAATGACCATGATGTAACAAGGAACTTAAAAATGAAGTTTCAGATTTGTAACATACATACATGAATACAGGAACAAATTGGCACAAAAATGTTAAACATTGTTCCCAACACTGTTTATAAGATTATTCTAATTTGGCTTACTAAGGAAATGAGAGTTTTATGGTTAGACTAATCTCTTAATAAAACTGCAGAGCATCATGCTATTAGTCACACAGTGAATTTCAAAATTTAAGAGCTTTATATTAAAAACTGGGTAAAGGTAAAATGAATTGATTGCAATTGTAAAATTAATACATTCCCATTTTAATTCTTCTGTTCTACAGTCCAAGGCAAGTATAAATGTTAACATAACACTGTTAAATCAAATCTCAATGCAAGAGAACCGATTGCATCTCTACTTTAAATCTTATCAACTTTCCAAATTTTCATACTAAAATATATTATTGTATTAATACAAACTACAGTATTATACACTACACTGTGTAATAAATAAAGAAATATAAAAATAAGACACATAAATATAAAAGTTTTCTAAAACTAAAAAGGTACATATGTCAGTAAGAAGGGTATTAATACTGCCAGGTTTGAAGACATACAGTACAAAATGTTGCACAGATCTATAAACTAAAAGAAATAAAATAATACTGATAGGTAAAAATCAGCTAACATTGTTAATAAATGGGGTCCATAATAACTAACATTTGAAAATACTTATGAGCCAGATAACATGTCATGTATGTGTCTGAAATTAAAGTAAACCAATAAAGCAATAAAGCAGATTAGAAAATTTCCCTTGTAATTATTGTAGAGAAATTCTGCAAGTCAGGTATTAACCCAAAATACCACCAAATAATTAAATAATGAAATATACCAGTGTTCTTACTTCTCTGATGGCTAAGTGTTTTTTTCCCCATGATTAGTTTAGAAGTTTGATACAAATCAACAAATGCTAGTTATTGTAGGCCACACATTGGATAAAGGCTGCTCCGAGCCTTTATAATACTGATAAATGGCACTTACAGCACACAGGTCTTGCATAAGGCCAAAGGAGATACAAAGCTTCATATCATATCCTTCATATTGTTACTACATACTCAAAACACAATTACAAACACTGATTTTGACGACTTTGCTGTCCTTACCAGTATTAACACTGTTAGTCCCTGCAATCAGAACTCAACGACAATCTTTTCAACTACATTTTTAATCACATGAGTAAGAAACTTCAGTTCTTCTATCATCTGCTTTCTTAAGGCTAACAATACACTTTAAATGATATTATGCTCTACTACAACATCTAATGTCATAAATCGCTACCTTCTAGGTTGAATTTACAAAGGTAGCCAAGCACTGTTTGCAACTGCATTACAGGTTTCTGCAAAAGGGAATTTTGTAGTGCAGAAGTTCTCACATTTTAAAACATAAGAAAATACTGATGCGGATTTAGGAAATGTTTTACCATTAAAAAAAAAAATCATATAAATCTCTCCCAATTGTACAGCTTAAAAATTAATCAACTTAAGAACGAAAATTAATACTGATAAAACAAACAATGCCAGATGCTTGTCTAATAAATCAGGTTTCCTACAACCTGTTAAATCTTTGCTTCCAGAGTCACTGTATTTTTCTAATCTGCTTCATGTTATAAACTTGTTCCTAACTTTGAAAACTGTGTGAAAAATTACTAAGTTTGAGGTTCAGGCACACCTGGATTTCTTTTTTTTTT
>KZ506095.1:240735-269030 GCA_002844005.1 Limosa lapponica baueri | reverse complement strand
ATCACTACAGAGGAGCTGATAAGATACAGTATTAGCTTATTTTGGTATATTCATTATTAGTTTTAAACACTCTCTATTGATCTGTACTTGTACTCTATACAACCACACATAAGATCAGTGCTATTCCTCGTTTTGCTTCTGTTCCTGAGGTCATTAGAAGATGTGGTGCCGCAGTGGCAGCCACACTCCAGACCCAGCACACCCAAAAGGAGCCCAGACAGCTCTTCCTCAGCTAACACACTGCTTACAGTATAAGATCTCTAGCATGGAAGAGCAGTGTTGTTTATATAAGTGGTTAAATAGAGGTGGGAGAACTTCAAAGATTTCAGGAGGATACTCACCTAGCCAAAATTCAATAGCACTTTATGAATAAGGGACTCAGATTAACAAAGAAATACCTGTACATCCAACTTCATCTGTCTGAGCTTCAGGCCCCAGGATTTCCTTCGTTTCTTTTCCAGCTGAAATAGTAAATTTCACAAAAAGAATATTAAAAAAAAAACAAACCAAACCACACACACCCCACCACCACCAACTTAATATACTTGAGTTATTTCTTCAGCAATTTTTTCGACTTCTGTATTGTTTAGAGGAACTGCATTTAAACACAATGTTCCTGCAAAAATATGAATTCCATGTTATTTCATTGTGTAATCAGTTGAACCACAAAGATACTCCATGGTTAAAGAAATGAAATCTTAAACGGAAGCAATACTAAACACTATCTATTATTTGAAGAGAGATAAAGACAAGGACGGTGTGTTTCTCCAGCAAATACAGAGTAAGCTACTTAAAAACTCTATCTACAAATGCAGCTACCTGATATATAGGAATATTATTTCTGGAAACCAGTGTATCATAAAACAAATGCGTTTACATGATTCTCCAATTGGCAGTTTTCGGAAATGATTGATGATTTGCTGGTAATGTCTGCAAACAGGTACCTAATGCCCTCTCTTTCTTGTAAATCATCTAGAAACCACTTACAGGCTGCGATTGCTTAAACAAACAAGGGTATTAAATACATGCTCCCCACTTCAGATCGACTCTGCACTACAAAAATGCTTCATGCACCACTTCCAATATCCAGTAGGGGTTTGCAGGTACCAGACGTCTGTAGAACTAGTGCTGTGGAGCCCACCTGCCTCTGAAGCTCCATCAGCTCCATCAGCTCATCCTTGAGCTGCGGCGTTCAAGGATGCAGCGTGGAATTTTTAACTCACTACGGGTTGTTGGTTCAAGTCAATAAATGGCCCAAGTTGTTTCTAATTTACACACGTTGGGGAGCCTCGACTGGGAAGTTCCTATTGGAAAGGCCACTGCTGCCCTTCTGTCAGTAACTAGCTTAGAGCAGGGGTGTGTAGGAAGTCTGTGTTGGTTTTTCCACTCCTTTATCAGTAGTATACTATGCTAATATATGTGAAATTAAAGCATTATTACATAGTTTTATTACAGAAACCTTAGATGCTTCAGAGCAACACTACAGAAAAAGACCCTTACATGATACAGGAGGTTAGACTACACAACTGCTATGACCTGAAACAGCAAATGTTATACTTTTATTTACCTTACTTCACTCTACTTTAGTGCAGGGAAAAATCCTTTGCTTTAGGCAGTCAAAACCCCAGAACATTCCAGCTTTTTAATTACATGAGAAGCCAATTTCTCCTTTATATGGAAGATGATAAATTCTAGGGCCACTTCAAGTTCTCAGATAAAAATGGCTTCCTCAAAGGAAAAGACTGCTAATTCTGTTTACCTTGATAAAATCCCACATACCCATATAAGTGGAAGCTGTACCTGCACATAGTCACAAACAATAAATATGCTTAAAAGGAAACCGTAACACTTAAATCTTACTTTGATTTTAATTGCCACCTAAAAAGCTCTCCAAAACAGTCAATATATTATTGGTCAATACTGGATTGTGAACTAAGTATATTTTTGGCTCATAATACCAGAGACTTGGTTCAGAATTTTTAAGATGGATGACTGCATACAATGCAAATTTAAATAAAACATTTAATTTCTTAAAAACAATCATGATGCAAAAACATTATTTTTCTTTAAAAGGGGTTTGTGATTGTTTTTCATTGTGAAATAAGCTGTGTGGAAGAGGGGGAAATATCAGTAAGTTATTATGCATAGAAATTTAAATTATAGTGTCTCTAGCAAATTCCATTGCCTTCAGTACAAATAAAAGATACGCTTCCCAAGGGAATGCCAAGGAATTGATGGCATTATAGATTAATCTCAGTGAAGTTAAAAACCCTCTCAGTTCTAGTAATCATAAAAGTGGGGTACAAGACAGGGAGGAACCTTTTTCCACGGGGGTGATCTTCCTTAATACTGCAGGAATAATTAATGATTTGAAAAAAGCTAAGTCATAATGTCAGCTATAACCGGTCAGCATAGGGAGGCGACTTGGCAACTGTGCCCTCAGAAGCCCAATCACCATGCTGCAAATACAACTGCTGGGAAGCAACGGGAAGGGACGTGACGATGGGGGAACAGATCTTAAGACACTGTTAACACCACGGAGAAATCACAGCTCTGAATTCCTGAAGAAATTTGAGCTACCTGCTGTATGACCGCTTAAATACAGGTCTACACAAATAGCATCTCAGGCATGAATGTCCATCTTGGCACTACATCTGGACACAACAGATAATTGTAAAACGTGTTCTTGGACTTCTGTATCTCATCATTGCTTATGAACAGCTGCTTAGGGATACGGGGGGACTTCCTAGGGTTAAATGCTAATGATTTTCAGATCACAGTGAACATGCACCATCAATGTGCCATAGGCTGGCTGTAAAGATCTCTGCACAGGTAAGATAACTGATCAAATTTAAACCACCAGCAAAACAGAAAATTTGGTTGTAGCAGAAAGACAAACTTCACTGAAATTTCCACCGCAGTGTTATCTTCAGAGAAGGGAATAAATTCCAACTCACATCAAAAGAGTTTCTAATTTAATTTCTTTAGAGCTAATTTTCTGATATACAACTTGCATGTAGCAAGCACTATTTATAGCTTATAGTATTGCCTTGTTGATCAAAAAGATGCTACACTTCTTTAGCCTTCCTCCCAAATGAAACTAATACAAAATAGCACAGCAACCTTCCTCAGCAACCTGCCACACTGAAAGAACACAATCCATCTTACAGCACCCAAGCTCAAACTAAAATTTTATGAGTTAAAGGTATTTTTGAGTTCCAGGAGGACTTAAACATAAAACAACTTCATTAATTTTTAAAAGTTATTTCAAGGTCTGGACAATCATTTTTAAATTTTCAATGTTTTAAAGATATCTTAGTCTAGAGTCTGAGACCTCTAGATTTGCTAAATACTTATAATACATAATAATTCTTTTTAAGTGTATTAATATAATATTTCAATAAGTTTAACCTTTGATTTTACTGGGTTTTTTTGCAGTGTAGGTTTTACTTTAAAGCAAAAAAAATTTAAAATCATATTACAGAATCATTGCACACATGAATGCTGGCCCATTGCCAACAACTTGTGCAGGATACACGTGGTTCACTTTTTCAAACCCCTATGACTGTTTCAGTTAAACCTCTTGAGATACACACCTTATATTTAAAACACCTGTTCCGAAGGTCTTTTAGAAATTCAGTTAGAATGACTGGAAACGGAAGGAAACTAATCTGATAAAGAAATGTTACATGTGTCGTTTCTATTCTTGTGCATTTGTGCACAGAGTAAATATGTAAAAAAACTAATTCTGTCAAATTCAACTAAAACCAGGAACTTTCAGTACTACTCTACTGATGAAACACAACGTACTGAAACTGCTGTAGTGTATGTTTTCTAAAAATAATCACCAGTCCTGAAGATGGTATTAGTGTTGCACGGACACCTACCCCAGTACCTTCCCCTGTATGAGAGATCATGTATTCAGTACCCCTCTCTTTAGATTTCTAATGTGTAACCAAGACCAATGAGATGACTTTCAGCTCACACCTTTTCTTCTAGGAAAGCTATAAAAAAGTAAATAGTACTTTACCATAGCAAATCAAAGCTCCATAAAACCTAAGGTAGCCTTCATTTTTCTCATGTAGTCATCACCAGAAATTTAAACAATTTATTTAAAAAAACCTTACTATCAAATGAAAAACCCTTCAGACTGCTGCAAAAGAGGCTTCTGAATACATAATTTTTACAGAATAAATTTATGGCAGCTTGAGCAAGCCTGTATGGCAACTGTTTAATCTTTTGTCTAAACACAGATGAAAGCCTGTCTTCATCAGCAATGACCAAGGCAGAGAAAACATTGTCTACATTGTGATTCTACAATCACAGTAGAATTTGGTTCATAGAATCATAGAATCATAGAATGCTTAGAGTTGGAAGGGACCTTAGAGACCACCTAGTTCCAACCTCCCTGCCATGGGCAGGGACACCTCCCACTAGAGCAGGTTGCTCAAAGCCCCATCAAAGCCTTGAACACTTCCAGGGATGGGGCATCCATGGAATTCAAATGCTTCATTTTAGCAAACAAATTTTTAAAGGTTAAAGGTACGTTTGAAATAAGGAGTTAAAAAAGATGTCATCACATGTCTAGAACTCTGAAAAACCGCAGAAGCTTGTCTGAGGCAAGATGCTGTGTCGTGACTACGTGTAGGTGCATCTCCAGGGAACGGTCTGTTCAAAGGGTCTTGACCCAGCACCTCCGTGAGCCAGTGCTCCTCTTCAATCCATATTACAGGTTTCCTACACCTATGCTTGAAGGGTTCAAAAATAGTCTACACACACCCCATTTTGATGTAACTGCAGTTCCTGATAGATATAGACTGCAGTAGAGCAAAGATATTATAGGAGAACTAAGAAAATTACCTACCTAATAATTTAGCTCCAAAATACTCATTTCCCTGCACAGCATCCCTTGGCAATAGCAGCTATGTAAAAACAGGCTGAGTTGATGCTATTCTTTGAACTCTCAGCTGCTCTCTCTCAGCTGGATTGCAGTTAGGGACCATATGACTGCTTTCTGTTTATTTATATGTGAGGTCATGCAATTTGTCTTAAACCAACAGTTTTACCAAGGTGGATGCTAAAGAATTTCGGCTGCAGTTCAGACACAAACAGGGACATGCCGGAAAATATTCTGTATCTTTCAGAGGATTAAGGCCAAATTCCGCAATAAATTCCACTAATTTATGCATTTATCCCAATTTGGCTCAAATATAAGCATGCTGTGTGAGATTATGAAGCTCAGTGTCTGATTCCACAGTAAAAAAGACCATTTCCTGATTGCTTCGAATTTTCAGCTTCTAAAGCCGCTGCATAGTATGTACAACATTTACCTCCTTCCAGTGTTTTCAAAATACAGATTCATTAGGAGTAAGACAGCCAATTCTAAAACTAATAATCTAAACATTATTTTTTCTGGCTATATTTTACAAGGGAAAAGGCAAAAGCAGCTAACAGGCAGAAATTTACATTGGAATATTATTTTGTTTCATGTTTTTGGCTTACTGCTTACTCCCCAAGGTGACTAAGCCCTGAACCTTACTGGGAGCTATGAGACAGACCTGCAATGCAAAAAGACTTGGAAAACCTAAAAGCAAGTAACTAATCTCTGATCATCCTTGAGAATGCCGTGTTCACAGATTTGAAGTCCTGTTTAACAATGCAAGTGGAATGAATGCACCTCCAAATCTGCCTCAAATATTAAATAAAGAACATATTACAATAAATACATTAGAAAACCTCTTTTCTGATTGTGAATATTACATGTTATTTCAGTAACAAAGTGACCAAAAAAAGTTCTATTGAGCTTTTGCTTTAGAAGCCTTTCTCTACATAGCATCATCAGTGAAAATGAACATACCTTCATCTTCCCAGCAACTGTTTGTACTCCCTTCCCTTTCACTGTTTTCTGGTAATACTGTATGGTCTGTTGGCAAGTCATCTTCTGGCACACTAGCATCACAGTCTGCTGCATCAGTTACACTTTCTTCTTCCACTATATGCAATTTATCTTCATCGTCTGAATCTGAGTTTGCTTCTACCACGTTGTTATAATTGGTGACTGTGGACAGAAAAAAAGCAAAATACTGATCAATATACTCTTCATTTACAGCATGGAGGTCCAAAGCTTTCAAGTACTGTGGCGAGCTGCTTTATCTGAGGCATCTCTACGGAGTCACATTATTATTTCTGCTTTCTGCAAGCAGATGGCAGTGGCTTGTGAGCAACTTGGACATGACGGCGGCACACAAGGAGACATCTAACAGCTGCTGGGCTTCTACCACTGCTAGGAACCACGACACCCCTCACTTCTGCACAGCCAGTGTAAAGCTGCACAAGAAAAGGCAGCAGACAACTCCAGAGTTGTGTTCTGTGCCATAACGAAGCATCAGGCTTCACTCCAGTTTGGGTATCAGCATTACTGTATGTTTCCTTTAAGGATATTATGGCCCAGCCAACAGTCTGTGAAACAGTTAATGCTCACAAACAACACTTTGTTAGGGACAGATGTGTACGTTGAGGATAGGCTGTACGTATCTAGCAATCAGTGGGGTGCAGCAGGAACAAAACTGCAGGGAAACCACCGGCACTGGGGACCCAGCGGCCACAGGGTGAGCACACCCCAGAGGGTGGCCCAGCCGCTCTGCTCTGGTCCCACGGAGCAAGGCCCCTCACGCTGGCTCTGCCACCCACACCACCCTCTCGCTGGCTTTCCCTGTAGCAAATGATAGCCCCACACGCTAGGTATGTGAATCAAGGACCAATAAATGGGAACAAGATTTGATTCAGAAAGGCTAAACTGCTCCTGATCCGAGCTAAAATGTTCTTGTAGGTACACCCAAAGATCACACTAAAGACTCAGCAGGTGACTTAGAAAGGAAATCTTGCGTAACATCTTCCCCAGCTACCATGAAAAGGTAACAACTCTACCTCTTCAGCCCGGAGATCATATTATGAGAGTCTTGTGGACAAAGGATTACATGACAACATATATGTTTCTGTTATACAGGTGCAGATTATTATTGAAACAGTCTTAATTTGTAAGCACAAAAGATCAGTTACAGCCACTTCAATTTCAACTGTAAGGATTATGTATTAAGAAAAAAATTACTTTCACAACCTGTTGAGATGTCTTGTTAGTCATACTGAAGTTAAACTATTAAACATTTATGGAAGATCAATATGTGTATTACTGCTTTACTGCCAAGTTTGAACTTCTTACCGAAACTCTTCAAAATACAGTTTAAGAAAAAGAATAAATCTATCAATGCATAAACTAACAGGACTTGTCTTGGCCATGGTACTCCTTCAGTGGATATCAGAATTACTCCTGGAAGGCACATAATCATGCTACTTTATGATACCTGCACCCTGTCACTGTTAGCACATGAGAAGCCAGACTGATTCTTTCATGTGAAATCCTGCCTATTAAGGTAGATAAATGGCAAACTAGACTCCTGCTCTTCTGAAGTTAGCTTTTTTTTTTTTTTTTAAAGTAGATATCCCAGGCATTTAAAAACAGATTTAAGCAGGGAAAGTGAGTAACATTATGAACTGACAAGCTACTATCTCATTTCCTCCCAATTCAGGAGAAGAATGTTTCATCTATACCATGCAGAAGCATGACAAAAGAGCTTTCAGAATTTAAAACATTGACTCCATGTTTCCATATTTTATACATATAGCATTGTTTGAAAAATGTAGTACACCCCACTACTAATGGTATCGGCATCTTCTGAGACAACAAGTTTAGGTAACTTGCCTAAATAGTAGGTCCATTTCATTTGATAAACTGATATTCACTTTATATTCTGTAACTGATTTTGCAAAGTAAAAGAGGGACTGAAAGGGATGCTGTAATGTTGGATGAAAGAGAAGACATATGTACTCCCTCACCATAGCAGAATAGATGTATGGATTTATTTGCCTGAGCAATGGTAAATGCAAATGTTAAAAAAGTTTAAAAACAGACACAAAACAGAAGGAAGTGGAAAAATTATTTTAGCCTGTTATCTTTGCTGGGTTTTACTGTGACACTTAGATGTAGAAGATTATTAATATAAAACAACAGTGTATTTACCTTTAGCACAGGCAAAGGAGATCAGTAAGAGCAGGGATCAAAATTTAATCACTATATATATGTAGGCATAAGTTCAGATTTCAGTAACTTAGATAATTAATACTGATTTTTTACAAATGAATTTCCTGTTTAGCTTGGGAAATTAAGTGGTATCCCTTTTATTAGATTCAAAGTAGTTTTTTATGGAAAATGAAAAAATAATCAGAAAGTTTATACTGCAGAATTACACTTACAGAGAAAATCTGTCTTCTTTTCCTCATCATAAGTTTTTAAATTTTAAATATAATCTATTCATTATGGCTCTATTTTATTCTTACATTCTCACTACACTGACTCATGTGCTAACTCAGCGAAACTAAAAAACTCCTTGTCCTCCATAAGAAGCGAGGAGCAAATGTTCTTTGGGATTTCGCTTCCTTCCACTGAAGATCAGTTGCCAACAAGGCAACACAATAAAATCAGCAAGAAATTTGGCTCTAACATTCCTGTTTTCCTCTTGTGGAGAGCTTTGGGTAATCTGGGGGAAATAAACTGCCAAACCTGCATCTAAATGGGCTCAGCACGTTTAGGATGGCCAGGCAACCCACACACCAAACACAGCAGAAAGCCAAACACTTAAAATGATGGAAACATCCATATATCTATACGCAACTCTAACTAGATGATTACATGCTGTTTTCCCTCTACAGGATCCATGCATCATCTAGTGCAGTGACGGCAAATATCCAGAGAATGCTCAGTTTTTTGGAGCGAACTAAGTATTTGTAGGATCCTGCCTCATTTTTTCAGTCTGCAAAGTGATTACATATTCTTTTTATCCTCATCAGCCAGCAGTGCTCCCAAAACCTCATTTATAGGATGTTAGCCAAAATAGGATTCCTCATTATATATCATATGAGATATTATATACATTTATATAAAATATATAACTATATATTATACAATACATGTGATCATATATATACAATGTATTATTTCCTGACATGGCATTCAGCAGGAATGCTTCAAAATATATAATTAACTGTAGTAGGGAGATGGTATCTCCATTTTACAGAGAAGAAACTGGCTACTTAAAAACCAGAGGACTCTTTTGGCAATTCTGGCACCGCCACGTCAGCGTAAGGCATATTGGGCCTTACTTTTCAGAGGACTTTGCATTTTTGCAGCATTTTATATATTCAAAGCACGCTTGCGTTCATTCCCAATGCAGCTGTGCTCAGAGCCCAGGTACCTCGGCCTGTGTGCCACAGCAACTCGAAACACAGAGATCACCTCCGAAATAAGTGACCTTCCAGAATCACATAAAAAAATGCCTTGAAAGAGAGAGAATAAAATCCAGTCGTCCAGAGGAGCTTTCAAATGCCGTAGAGAGCGTGCTTTTGATTCTTGGAGCTCTCTACTTAAATTACTACGCTTTCCAGCAATTAAGGAAAGGGTTCTGGAGGCAACAGCTGCCTTTAATAAACACCCCTGATTCATTCTCTGGGCACCATTCCTCCTGTGAAAAAATTATGTGATCACATAATTAAAGATCTTATCGTTATGCATACATGCAAGGGACAAATTAAAACAGTTTGAACAATCTCCATTATAACATTTTCCAACTTTTTTTGAATGCTTGACTTTCAAAGTCAAGTGTTTGATTTCAAAGGATATATTAATATTCTTTAATAGAAATGATGGTTAAAAAACAATCAAACCCTGTAATTTGCTGTATTTTTAGCTAATTAAAATTAAAATCCCATTACATGGTACCATACTGGTGCCTGCATGGCTGCAAAGCTTAGCTTTAGCAATGCAGATCTGCTCCTGGTGCCCTATGAGACTAAGCAGTGGTAGTAGCAGGCTGCCATCTTCCTTTGCTTCAGACACATTTTGGCTACATGTTTCACAGCTCTCTGAAGACATTAAAGAAGTCCTGGAACTACAGCACTACACCCAACTTCAGAGGTAACCCTCCTCCCCCCCTCCACTCCCCAGTTAAATAGTAGAGCCAAATTTAGACCTTCCCTATCTGCACATCATTTGGGTGTTTTCTCCTCTCATCCTTGATATGTCCACCACAGAAAGAAGAGGACAACAAGCTCACGTGCCTTGCTTGATGCCTGGCACCACAGTAACTGCTGAAGTTAGGAGAAATAAATTTAATTAAATCTTTCTGGATAGAAACTGAAATATATTTAATGCACAAGCAATATGTAGAGACTACTACTTACAACCTCTGAAGGAAATTAAATTGAATATACATAAATGATGACCTCAAGGGGCCTCTAATTTGGTCAAATATTCCATGCAGAAAAAAACCCCACATGTAAAACTTCGCTTAGAAGAACAGTTACAACTTTCTAATGAAGTAACTACAAATATTTCAAGCAATATTTACTTTCAGTTAATGTCATTTAAAAGTAGCAACTACCTAAAAAAATAATTCAGCCTGGATCACAGAAAACTGCCGCAAACAGTGATCAATGTCTCCACGATGAGACACTGCTCTGCGAAAAGCAAGGATGAGTAGAGAGGTCATGTCACCCTCGGCCACCACCGCTCCAGGGATGGCCAAAAGCAGCAGGGGAGAAGCAGCAGACCACTGGAGGGAATCTTATCTTCAACTGTTAAAGCTAAGTGACTCAGATCATGAACCATGGCTGTAAGCCTCTGAAAACAAGTCACCAGACAAGTACATACAATGTATAACAGACATACTGGCCTATTTCTGTTCAGCATATAGTACGCAACCTTAGCATAAAAAGGTACATTATTATATTAAACAGCTTCATTATTAATTTCAGCTTTACTTTCACAGATGACTAGAAAAGAAGGCCCCGTTTTCAACACATGCATTACAAATGACACTGAAGACTAAATATTTATTAAATTTTTTTTGTATCATTACTATGTATCTTCTGAAATAAAGACGAAATATTCATTAAAAAACAATACATGAAAAACATATCTTATGAACCATAATTACTTCTTTTCCTGTTGATCATTTTCTTGCTACAGTATCCTGATTCTTAAAGAATAAATGAATACCTGTAGTTGAAGCTTTCATTAAGAGTAAATGACTGCAAAATGAATTGCAGAAAATGAGCTTTGCTTTCTGGATTTTTATAGTCCTAAATGCAGAGAAGATGTATGATGCTGAGCAATTCTAATTAAAAAAGAAATATGTTCAAATGGAATTAGCAATTAAACAGCTAAAACAGAGAAATATATTATTTTGCTGGTTGAATACAGCTACGAAACCACAATACATATGTCTAGTCAAATTCAAACACGGTATTTAAAGGAAAGGAATCTTTAGTTCTCTGATTTAAAACCAATGAACCCAGGAAATTTAAGGCAAACACTGCTCTTGCTGTGATGAAAGTCTATAGGACTCACTGTTTCCATAGACTATACTGTAATGGGAGAATCCCCCAAAAGGCGAGTGACCTGGGTGGCAACAGAAGGAAAGCTTCTCAAAAAGCTGGCAGCAGGTACCCGCTTACCACTTCCCCGTCCAGATCTGCCCTCTGAATCATGAGATGACATGAAAGATGACATTCCCAGCATGAAGAATGACCCAATCAAATTCATATCACTCAAATTCTGACAGGAATTTACTCAACAAGAAAAAAAGCATGTGGTGGCATATCTATCGGAATAATTTGAGATCAGGTGGCAACAGCACAGAACTGCACTAAGAAGAGGACAGGCTTCAACAGAAGTAATCCGTAATCTCTAGTATGTATTACCAGGATCTGGAAGCATACAGAGGGAAGGATGCTTTGAACTTGATCTGTTACAATCTTTTGTTCAATACTTGCCAGTGGCCAGTGTCTTTTACGCAGAGTCTGGTCCAACATTCTTACTACCTGTCTCTTTTATACCTCTCCATACTTGATCCAAAATCCTACCTACTTCCATCAAAAAACCCCCCAACTTTTAGGAATTTGTGAATTAACACACACCCCATTGAATTTTTCAAGATGTTGGACACATGTAACCAACACATTTGAGTTTTGTGGTCTCAGTATCTCAACACTGAAAAGGCTGGAGGCCGAGAACAGGTGTGAGAGATTCTGATCTTTTAGAAATCCTACTTCTAAAAGCTCTTCCAAGCTCTAATAAATTAAAAAAAAAAACACAAAAAAACCAGCAAGCTTATTCATGAATACTGTTGAAAAGAAACCTTTGATTCTACAAACTGGAACAACTCCTGTGCTCTGTGAAGTGCGTTCTTGGTTCATGGATTTCTGCTCTGACAGCCTACAATCTGCTCTTCAAAACCATTTATTCTCCGTCAGCTCAACTGAAAAACTGCATCTATATATTATTTTGCTTTAGTCTTAAAAATAGTTTAAGCAAAATATATTGCAAAGGCAGAAACCTGATAATTTAGCATTCAAAATTTTATATTTAGATTTTAGGGTATACTGTTAATGTTATCACTACTCCCGAATAGAATGCCATACTTCTGCCTCTCCACTGATAAGATGCTCTGTATCTTTATTAAAGTTAGACCTTTTTGTTCTTTTGATATTTTTCCTTTCAGTTTAATACATACACTTGAAATTAGTAAGTACTTTCCATGCAACAATATACACGTTACCATCTGAAGTAGAAACACAGGGAAGAGTTTAAGTAAAGGGAAGGCATATGTCGATGTTTCTCCTAAAATTCTCTGCCTGTTTTAAGTAGTTTTTTTGTTTCCTGGAATTCCTAAATGAGACGTGTTGTCTTCATACCTAATAGCCTCATTTTCTGTGAAATTGTCTGGTTACTTTTTGAATTCATGAAAATATTGGCATCCAATTCTGAGGCAAGCAATTTCACAGCTCTGTGTTGTGGGCACTATAAATTTCTTTTGTTGATTTTGAACCTGCTGTGTGCTAGATTCAGTGGGTGTCCCCTAAATCCTCCCCACTTGTGTCCTCTGTGGTGTTCATGACTTTTTATGCTTCATTGCACAGACCTCCCTTCCAACATGAAGAGTCCTTGGTGCTCATACAGAAGTTGTTCTACCAATCCTTTTTGCTGCACTTCTCTGGACCTTCTTCTGTTCTGCTGCACGACTGTGTTTTGAGGGGGGAGAGATGACAACCCAGAACTGCACCCAGCATTCAGGATGTACACGCATCATGGATTAGAATAGTAGCATAACAACGTGACGTTTTCTTCTCCATCCCCTTTCTAATAATGCAAGTCGTATTCTCATGGGACCCTGCTCCTCCCTCCACGTACATTGCTTCACTTTTATCTACCTAGCATTTTATCTGCCTGACTACTGCTTGGCTGTTTGGAAACGCCGTCATTATTTCTTGAACAAGTACAAGCAACCCCTAGTGAAAATATTCGCTGCTTCCCAATCACGTCATACCCTCCATCAGGCAGCAGGGCGACCTCCCATAGCATGGGACAGCCAGCAGCACTACAGAGGGAGGGGAAGCAGCAGAACATATTACCTAAGGCAGCTTGTTGCACTCGGTAAAAATACACTGCAATGAGGTCTCGTTACGTGGAAGGCGTGAGGAAACTGTATTATACTCTTAATTAAATCATTCAAGAAAAAAACACACAACCTTGCCAGAGATTAGTTTCTGAAATAATCCATTTTAAATTTAATTTAAAAACACATTTGTCATTTTCAGAAAAGTCATTCTGCTTTTAAGAACAGTTTATGTGCTATAAATGGAGAATAGAACTATATTTTATACATAAAAGGTTGATTCACTGTTTATTTAGACACATACACAGGTGAGTATGCTCACACAGGAGAAGGGGAACTGGATTTAGTCCTTCCTCTGCCTGAAGGGATCAAACTTACATCTCCCACATGTATTTATATAAATACATGAATAGTTGTAAAAATGTAAGTCTAAATATTTACACATACTGAGCACATTTATGATAATTTTGTTTAACTAACAAAAATCTCTTTCAAAATGTTTTTACACCTCTTAACTGAATACTAATGTCCAGTCAAATGCAGTTTGATACACATATGATTGAATATTCCGACACAATAAACCCCATAAAATTCAACGATCTTAATATGCACTAAGGTATATAAATCATCTCAATACACACGTACTGGATTATTTGGTCTTCTGGTCAACTCAGAGAAATCGAGTTTAAAATAAATGCTTTGAAAGTGGACTGCACAGGAAAACGTGCTCTAAATGCTGTACCGAAAGGGAGACTGAATGTTTGGCTTGGCTTACACAACACACATTAAAATCAATGGTGTAAATACAAATTTTCTGCTTGTCAATTTTAAATCACGGTTTTAAAAATCAATCAGTATTTGACATTAAAAGCAAACTGACTCTCAATGTTGAATTTTTCTACTGATATGGCCAAGTCTGGAGCAAAGCCTGATGATCTAAGCCAGGACCAGTTCCCCAGCATCAGGGTGATGGCTACAGCTCTGGCACTAGACTCTGAGATGACATAAGCGATACTTGGAGCAAATCTGGCAAACATTTCGGCCCCAGTGATCAAATTGTTTGCTGCTTGCCTTTGTTCATCTGATCATGAGTTTGATTTAGGGTTAATTTATTCCCATATGCACAATTCTATTGGAAAAGGACAGTTCGGTAGCGTACGATTTAGAAGGCCAGAAGCAGCTCCAGGTTTCCCAAGGGGGCAGACATGGTGGAAGGAGAGAATATTCGGACATTTGGAAATGTGTATCTATAAATGTATACCTATATTAACATACAAAAATAATCCAGTTGTGAAATAATTCTCTTATTACGGCTACTTCAGAAAAGCAACTTAAGAAATGTAATTTTCAGCATGCTGCTTTGAGACTTTTCATTACTCTGCAGCTCTTCTGTGCTAAAAATGGAAACTTTATAGCTTTGCAAAACGAAGGCTTTCAGTCTCTCAGTGAGACAGAGGGACTTGCAGTGGCAATTTCTCTATTGGATTTGCAAATGATGGTCATTTCTCTAATGAAAAAGCTAACTATGGTCTGAATATTCTCTCCTTCTAGTCTCTGGATGGATGTAAATTCTACATGGAAATATGAAAATTCTCAACGGCAGCATAATTTGAAAAATGGTATTATTACAATGTACTTATAGGTTTGGAAATACTAAAAATGACCCCATTAGAAAAAAGTTAACATTCAGAAACAAGACAGCCGAAGGTATATGAGAAAATTAACTGTACCCTTTGCCTGTTATCACTCCTATACAAGCCAAGGTTGCAGAGCTTTCTACAAATGAGAACGTAACTCCTTCTGTGTAATTCCATGTCAACTGCTTCTGTCAAGAAGTTTTACAAAACCTTAAAATAAGTTTAATACTTTAAGGAAGTATTTAAAAAAAACTTAAAGTAGTGAACAGGAAGAACCATATTCCCTCCCAGCATTATTTTTTTTTAATTGACTGCAAAAAAATTATTTTTGTAATTTCATTGCGGCTTTAAACATTCATCAGGGAAGAAGCCATACCTTGGTTCATTTTTCTCTCTTGCAGTTCTTCCATTTTATATGCTGTCCCTCTGCAGAAAATCGTTCACTTATTACAGGTGACAAAACCTCTCCTATGCAACATGGAAGCTTGTACAAGTATTTATATTTGTGAATGCATGTGGACAAAATAGGTATCAAATAGAAGGTGGGGATACCCGTGTAATGCACAGGCAGGAACTTTTGACTAGATCTGCTCTCTGCCCATTTTTCTCTTTCTAGAAAACACACATAATTTCTCCATAAAATTATACTGACATAAATATCAAATAGATAAAATCTTGATGTTTATGATTTTTTAAAAAATCTGAATTTTCAAAGAATATACTGCGAGGACCAATTCTGGGCAGGCAGCAATGATCTAGTCATTCTCTGCTCCAAATTAAAGAGGCAAAAAGTAGAAACCTTTCCCTTGTGCCCTATTTCATCCCAGGTAAGTTTGCATTTCTGTCACCAGTATTAGTTTTATAGTCTATCATTTTACTCAGAAGACTGGAAAAACCAATCTACACATCTGACTGGCGTCCCTGACGGCCAAGTACAGTCTGACGGCCGCAATGGTTTAGTGCTTCCGAGACAACTGAGCGTGCTGATCATTAAAATTAAGCACAAGATGTATAAATATCTGAGAAGCCTTCATCTTTTAGTACCTCCAAGTACTGAACAACTGGAAATAGTAAACTAAACTGCGAAGAGGCTGAGAGGAAGAGGTGTATTTCCATGGGTTACAGTCTGTTATACTCTTCAAAAATTACCTGTTCACTGGTGACTGTACCACCCTGTCCTATGTTCAAAGTGCTCTACCACATTGTTTCTACACATTCTACTCCAGATGCTTGACAATTTTTTCCTTTATAAAACTTCTCACATATAAAAAAAAGTTAGCTAAGAGACGTATTTAAAGGCAAGATCATGAACTACTTTCTCAGAAACACATTTTTAAAAATACTTGATTTATTACTACAGTAAAAATCAACTCTTGCACACAGATAAAAAACACTAAGTTTACGATGAGCCACAGAAAATTGTCTCATCATTAATTGCTACTAGGTACCAATGGGTATTGGTACTAGGTACCAGTGAGTACCAATCATTTGGGTGAATGTGGTCAGTTACAGGAATTTATTTGATTGCAGCAAGATGGAGATACTCATTGTAAGAGATATATAGACATAGAACACAGACACACAGTATAGTAACAAGCTTCAAAATTACATACAAGTTCCTTCATACTGACCAACTTGCTTAAAGAGTGCAATACCCTATTTCTGTTCACAACTATAGAATAAATTGAATACAACTGTAATACAGTTGCTTTAGATTTATCCTCATTAAAGACTTAATGTGAACTACAGTTTGATAATTACCTTAATGCATACTCAAAAACTTTACAGGCATGTTTTAGCATTATACATAAAAACTCAGGTTAGTACAAATTATCAGTTGTAACCAAAATCACTCCCCGATGCTGAAATAATTCTACTGCTGTGGCACTCTTGACTGGGTATCAGTTACAGAACGTCAACTCGTGCCTGAACTGGCCTGAACCTTGTGCCATTTATTCAGGTATCATGAGGCCAGGTTAAAACCTGACACAAGTGACAGGTTTACAAAAATGTATATTGTGTATTTCATAATACTGGTGATTTTATATAACATCGTTACCTAGGTTTATATACAGTATATATTTCTTTCACAGATAATTAAAAGACTGTAATACAGGAGTACCAGTTTGGCTTATAGAGTTTTGAGATCCTCTTAGATAAAAGGCAGAAGAACGATACTCCAAGTGCCACATTCTATACAGAAGAATAGCCTATTACAGCAATTCTTTTTTGTCCCCCAAGTTTTATGACTATTATATGGTGCCATTAGAAAAGTCTTCAGCATTTAGAAAATTATATACATGGTAGAGATACCACCATAAAGAATCACAGGTCTTATGAAGCCCTGACATTTTTCTTTACTCGTTCAGAACAATAAATTATGCAACTTCGAAAAGCTGTTGCATAAATATAATCTAAATTAATAAATTATCAAAATAAATTTAATTAGCCAGTATTTTATTTTCATTTCATATTTCACATTTTTTCTTAATGTCTACATAATTTCTTAAATGTACTTCTTGAAAGAGAGCTAGTTTGCCAAATGCATAATGGTCGGTTATTTATTCTGACTATAGGTTTAAATAGTCCATCATTCAAGTGACTCCCCTGCCTGTTCCCTGCTTAAGGGACTTTTTTTTTTTATATTTATTTTAAATTTGTCTTTTAAGTCGACAAGCTACATTTTGGCTTCACTCTGATTTCACATAGTAACAGAAGAGCATTTTTAATGGTTTTGTAGGTTTCAGTTTTCAAAATATGGGTCCTGACTTTTGGATTCAGGGTAACTACTTTGTAGAGATTACATGTTATTATCACAACAGATTGTTGTATCAAACATTCAAAATTCACTTTTCCTGAACAGAAAGATTACAAAGAGGTGTTACAATACCAAAAATGTAGATGAGCACAGTTTTAGTATGTAATGTGGAGGATCTGGTTTGCTTCATGTACCTTTGCATCTTGAATAACATGAGTTTATTACGCATATTCATATATGACAGGCACATAATTTTTTGCATTTATATTCACAGCTAATCAGCCAAAACATCGGCAGTAGAAAATTACTGTCTGGGAGTGGTATGACAAGTTCCAAGTCTCTGCAATTTTTAATTAGCTACTATATTTTTACAATACTCATTTTTATATTACAGATTTTTCACAGTACTGATTTTCAATTCTTTTAAAATATTGAATCACTGACCATTTATATAATTTATTTGTGTGAAGTGGGAAATAAAGCACCACCTAAATTCTAAGTGTAGCTTCATTTTGCAAGATAATGAACAGCTATCATTCCCAGAAACCTATTGCAGTATATGAGCATGAATAAAGAGACAGTCAAAAAATATGCAATGGATGTACAGTTTTTTACAGGATTTCAAGGGTAGACATTCCCTGGTGTTCTATTTAAACAGGTGGATATATGAGATTATGAAAGGTCTCGTCCTGTTTAAATGGAAATACGAAGCTTAAGGAAAAGTTTAATTTTCAAAAGATGCACTCCATAGGATAACATACGTTGCTAAAATGACAATGGTAAATTATACACTAGTGAATTTTTACACATTTAAATAAAACTTTGTATATTTATACAAATCAGACTGAAGCCTAATGAATATTCTTGACATTATATTAAGGAAATAAACATGTTTTGGCATATTAACCTCTTTGCTTCAAAAGGTTATATATGTAGTCCACAGCACACTTTAGCAAGACCTTATTTTTCTCTGAAGATCAAGTAATTTATGAGAGATGCTTCCAAGGGCACGGTTGTTAACTTCTTTAAAACTGTATTCTGGATTTGCGTTGTTCCATTTCTGTACACAAATTGGGTGTCAAGAGGAAGGGGCCAGTCTGTTTTCAGTGGTGCCCACTGACAGGACAAGAGGAAATGGGCACAAACTTGAACGTAAGAAGTTCCATCTAAACATGAGGAGGAACTTCTTCACTTTGAGGGTGGCAGGGCACTGGAACAGGCTGCCCAGAGAGGTGGTGGAGTCTCTGTCTCTGGAGATGTTCAAAACCCGCCTGGACAAGTTCCTGTGCAACCTGCTCTAGGCGGACCTGCTTTGGCAGGGGGGTTGGACTAGATGATCTCCAGAGGT
The DNA here is from genome assembly GCA_002844005.1 of Limosa lapponica baueri. NCBI lineage: Eukaryota > Metazoa > Chordata > Aves > Charadriiformes > Scolopacidae > Limosa > Limosa lapponica. The sequence goes on along the minus strand of KZ506095.1, from coordinate 249,779 downwards.
CCCTTCCAACCCCATATAATTCTGTGATTCTGTGAATCTCCCTGTGAAGGCAATTATACCCAGATTTTTGAACCAAGAACTGAACAAACCAAAACCAACTCTTGAGCCCCTGTGTTGAAGAATAACCCTCATCTAGCCATTACAATATTTCACAGACATGTTTCACACACATGCTTCCAAAGAAGTCAGGTTCACAAAGAAGGTATGAGAAGAGAACACCATGAGTTCCCAGGATCGCATGGCCGTGCTGACTGCGACACTACAGCAGCTCCCCAGCAGAGAGAGAGGAAGGTTCAAACCCGTGTTGAGAAAGTGCTGCATGAATGAAGAGAACATACAGGACCCTCTTGTTGGAATAGAATCACGGATGCACTCTAACACAAAGGAATGCTAAATTTAGGCACTATCCTAAATTAAAAAAGACCTCATTCACTTCTCAATAGAACTGTTTAGACAAACTGACAAACTAACAGATGTACTGGAAAACTATTTCAAACTCTTTTCCTTAAGAAGTGGAATAACATCCTGAGAAACCAGCACAGTTGAAGAACCTTGAAGAATGATAGTCTATCTCTCCAAAACATTCTTAAAGAGTAAGAAAATATGTTGCAAAGCCAGGAACTTCAGAGCAGACTTAACATGATGATGTGATATTATCTGTCTGAATTACTTATGTAGCAGAAAATGCTATTATTAAGGAAAAAAGAATCTTACAATCTTAAAACTATTTGAGTAATGAAAATATTGAGTATATACACGATTCCTAGTAAAGCATTTTTTAACCACTGACTTCAACACATACATACTGAAAAAAGCATGCCACAGAGAAGCATGCAATTCTACTCAAATACCGCTAACACTTTAATCCTACCTGGACTCCTCATCACCACTTCTTGCAGCCAACTCAAGCATAACCCTTCCCCTCCTAACAGCTACACACATCTACAGATAGCGTAAAACACATTTTCACGTAGACTTTGATGATTTGTCAATGACTATAAGCTGGAAATCTGACAAGTTCAATTCTTTGAGCCTAAGCACTATATGAATGGACTGAAGAACAAATGGAGCTGGCCCAGAAGGCCATTGCCCGCCTGCCCCACAGCCCTGAGTGCCAGCAGCACGCACCAGGTAGGGCTCCTCCTCTTCTCTGCTTCCCTTCCCCAGCATTAAGTCACTTTTCAAATAGCAACTCTTGCCTTTAAGCCTTATATTACACTGATCCCAGTACACTCTTGTATTTCTGAATCCTACTGGCAACCACAACTCCTATCAACTACTAAAAATTTGCATATTAATCAACGATTATAAAAAAAAAATAATCTCAGTCTCCCTCAAAAGAGGTGTAGATTTCACAGACAAACCCAGTACAGGGAGAAGTGTTGATAATTGGCACAAGGGCAAGGATTTCCAATATTTGTATCTAATTTTACCTAATTTAAATAATTTATCTAGTTTAAAGAAGAAATAGCCAAGAATGTATTTTCCAATCAGAAGAGAAATAGCTTTCCCAACTTAACATAACCACAGTAATTGTCTCTGTAACGTGACAGAGTTTCAGAAAAAGCCATTCTGTGCATTGTCCTCTGCTGTGCCTCTGGAGAAGCTCCCTCAGCTGCTTTATTTCATTCAGCCTCACATCTGTTTCTTTATAAACTCCAAATTGAATTATTCTTTAAATGATTTTCCTGTCACAAAAAAAACCCCAAAAAACCCCAAACCAACAAACCAGGCGAAATATTTCTAATCTTTCATCAATTTGTTGCTGCCTTTTTTTTTTTTTAAAGTAAGAGAGCCTGAAGTTTATCTATAATAATAGTTTGGAGGGGCAAATGAAGTTCATCGAGTTCCAACCCCCTGCCATGGGCAGGGCCACCTCCCTCAGTTAGTGTAACATTACTGTAATATGAGCTGAATGAACAGTACCTAATAAGCTAATGCTAAAACCTTTCTTAAATATTCATAATTACTTTTTATAGTATGCAGCCACATGATACACTGAATTTCCAAGAAAGCACATACTCATGTTTGTACAGGATCAACACACAGCACAGTAAAGCTTGTAAAAGATTCCCAACAAATAAATACTTTAAAAAAGAGTGTAGCAAATGAAGATGATTTAAAGTATTAGTCCATAAAAGACAGGTGTGAGATTTTAACTATGATACTGGAATTTACTGTATCGCAGGTATGTTCCAAGACTTGTTAATGGTGATGTATAACTGTATTCAATTTAGTCCAACACCTCCGAATTCCCACTGTCTACATAAGGATGAACTTAAACATTTTGAGACTTTAATTTAAAAGAGCTTATCTGTTCCATTTGACATTGAAATTCATTGTAAGGTGAATGAACAGTGATAAAGAAGAATCTAACAAAGGATCAACTATGGGGTAGCTTAAATAAAGAGACCAGTTTCCAAAAAAAAGGACAAAATATCCAACCCAATATTTATTCATGTAAATGACCTGACATGCACTACAGGCATTCTTAAACTTAATTTTGTCAGCCTTTTGTAAATGAATGGAAAAGACAGTAAGAAAGTAACAAAGACATGCCTGACTTCAGATGAATACCGAGGAGGACAGTAAGAAACATCTGTCCGTCTCTTCAAGACAGAGACTTTCTCTATGTAAAGGCTGCTACAAAAACAGCTGAGCGCTAACAAAACACAATGGGAATGCTTGGCTTAAAAATAAAAATATTTTGTTGAGGAGGCAAATGATTTTCAAGCTTACTGTATCTGGTCTCTTATGAAGAGACAGAACTTGTAAAAAGGGAGAAACCTTTCAAATGCCTTGTGAATTGTTTATTACTGCTTCACAGCCAATATCTTAGCAATTTCTCAAGAGCTACCTGGTTAAAATTACAAGCCAGAGAGACACTGAAGATAAGAAAAGCATAGTGCTACCTCTAGCTATTTTAGCGTATCTAATCCTTTGATTTTATATACATTTTTTCTATAGGAGAGTTTAGTTTTTAAGAATCTTACTTGCTCTCAGATCAGTCCAACTGCAATTCACTGATATGCTAAAGAAAGTAATAAAAGCAATAACAACAATGCTAATAAATATAGAACATTTTAACCAGTTACTCCATTTGTGAATCTTAATAATGGATAGTTGGCTGTTAGTATCTCAGATATTAAACATCTCTAGGCTTACAACCATTTATTTCCTAAGGGAAAAAGAACAAGGAAACACGAAATTTGGAGAAGAATGAAGAAATAAATTACGATCAGGCCTGACTTTTGGATCTTCTGAAATGAGAAATATGTTTTCCAATCTTACAATTTTTCCAAGAAGATACCCACACTCATTTTTAAGATCTATCAAATCTTCCATTTCTCCTAAAAATAGTTGAGACATCTTTATGGTTACAAGTGTAACTAAAATGATTGTGATCTCCTAAAATAATCAGGATCAGGGAAAGGTGTAAGTCAACCCCTGATTACTTCTGGAAGGGAACTGAGTTTTCTGAAACCTGTGATGCCACTAGAGAAAGGGAGGTGTAGGGAAGTGTACTGAGGATTACGACACAAGCACAGTCAGTGAGCAGAAGGCTACTGAGAAGTCACTGAGTAGGAAATCAATATGCCCATGAGAGACACATGCCCAAAATGAAGGTGCAAGGATGGGATAATCAATATTTTAAAAGAAAAAAAAAAGACCCAACTCTGCAAGGTAGCCTGACAGAAATAGCACTTCTGGGAAAGGCAGGTGCATAGGGAAAAAGATCCATTTCCACTGTGCCGAGGATCATATGGAAAGACTCCGAGTTTAACAGCTGTCTTAACTTTCCTCCCCAGCTGAGAGTACAAGACTCAAAGGTGCTACAGCCAGTACGAAGCGCTGCCTGGTAAAAAGTCTAATGAAATAGTTGAAAATATGAGGGTATATACCAGTAACAGCCAAGTACATCCATACTGCTCTTGGGATTCAAATTCAGATCAATAGCTTTTCTCAACTCCAAGACTGTTAAGAAAGAGAAATATTAGGATGAACGTTTGTGGTTAAAGACACTGTATAGAAGCTTGAGACATCTGGTGTGGAAAGGTAAAAACTGAGAGACACACCTAAGAAATCTCTTCCCACAATTTTATTTTTTTTTTAAGCCCAATATGACACGTGAGGTGAAATAAATATTCCTCCCTGAAAATACGAGTCAGTAAATTCACCCTTGCTTTCAGAACAATCATCTTTTGGCAAGCTGATATAAATGACAAATTGGTTCTTTTTGGAGTCTGAGGCAACTAGAGAGACAAAGAGCAAAAAATTAAGAACAGACTCACAAGGCTTCACATTACAGTTTAAATACTACATGACTTCAAAAACTCTTCAGTGTAAAAGTGAAAATCAACTTTGTTTTACCAGCTAAATTTAGATCAATAGGAAGCAACTAGTTTTGGCCACTGCAGGTAATCACTGTACTCCGGAAACCAGCAGCTGTAAAAGGTACTGTAACAATACATCATCTGGCTCACTTATGAGGTCTGTTGATTAACAAACTCAAGGCCACACAAGTATTCAGTAAGGAAAGAAAAAAAAAATACATAAAGAGGGAGTAGAGTGGTAATTAAACTTTTCCAACCTCAATGTTACTACACAGTGCATAGAAACACATGTGAATATTCTCCACATTGGCTTCAGTCCAGGTTCCTTCTCTGACTTATTACAATGTCGTACTACCACTTCCATCAACTTAAAGCCATTAAAAACTGTAAGAGGAAACAAACTTCCTTAACACAAAAATGATTTAAACTGTCTCTGACTAGGAGTTTTGAACAACGACAGGTGACTTCAGAGACATAAAACTTTCAGGCTGGCCAGGATGACGGAGAATTTAAGATAACTCCGCTCAAGAGTTGGTGAAATCATAATGTGCCTGCTGACCATCAATAAATAGTGTACTGAAAGGACAGCAGAACGGCATTCCCAAGTAACACAGAAGTGAGGCTAAACATATAAGAGGAGGTCAGAAAAGTTAGGAACCTCTAAGAAATAAAAAAATAAGACATGAGAGTATATATTAAAGTTTATCCTATGATGTTCAACTCAACAGCAAGTTCAGGTAATACTTTTTTTAGGTGAAAAAGTACAATGTTAGGGTATTTTTATGAGAATAAGCCATAATAAAAATATAAATTCAATATAAAGCATTTTAAGTACTTAGAAAAACTTACATAGTTCCAGAATTTTGTTATTTCAATTTTTAATTTTTTTAAAATGAAATTCTATCTGTTTTGCAAAGCTATATACTCTTTTCTTCAGATACTCAGATTCCTTTCTCCAGGAGAATTCCCACGCATTTTGACTGACTACCTAGAATGGAAACACTCAGCACTACAAACCAGACAACTCCCGAGTGGAACATCACATTCATTTTGGGCCAGCTAAAGCAGAGCAGCATTTTGAGGAAGCTGAGTGAAGAGTGGGTTTATCAACTGGAATGGCTGAAAGAACTAATGTAGTTTGAAAACACTTATGAAACAGCATCCTTGTTCTGTATAAAGCACAATCTAGCTCTTAAGAACAGAAGTAATGCAATATATTTATTTAAACAATATCTGTATCTTATAGTAGTTCATTAACTCGATGTACTTGGAATACCGATTCTGCACTCTCTGATTTTACTGCCTTATGGGCTAAAACCTGTGAAATTATAAGATAACACTTACGGAGAGATATCCTGTTTAATAGCATTTAGTTAGTAACCACTTATTCTATTAAGAATTTTTAAAGTATCTAGCAATATTATAAATTCTTTCTATAATCCTACTGTGATTTGTACCATTAAGCATGACAGTGCAGTAATATCAGTAATATGTTCTTAGTAATAAACCAATATGAAAATATGAAACAATGAATTTCTGCATGACTTATTAAGCACTTTGAATAAACAGTTCTGGTGTGCACAGTAAGATATAAAGTATGTTCAGGTCACTGCTAAAAGAAAACACTGTAGTGAAAAAAATGATTACCAATTTTTGGTTGCAAGAAACTCAATATGCACAAGAAAATCCTTGCAAATTTCTGACATACCCTCTCCAAAGTAATTTTAAATGTCCTATGTTTTATGCTGTCACCAAGGGGTGTACAGACCTACAAGGAACTACTTCTTCCCATAAGCCAAGACACAAGAGTGAACAGGGGCTTTAACTACTGTTCACCTCTAAAATGGGTCTACTAGGTCAAATGAGATACTAGTAACGGCAGAGCGTAACCTGACAAGTTATTTGTGCTTATCAGCTGTATGCATAAACACTGGCTATTATCTGATTATCAATCTTATCTACAAGCTCATTGGTATCTATGTATGTTGTTATAAAAAACCGAATTACTTCAACGTGATTTGCAACTAAATAAATCACAGTCCTTTTTTCCTTCTTTTTTATTTTTGAATGGCAATAAAAAAAGGTACTCAATTGCCTTCCGGAGTTAGAGATGTTTAGAATCCTAATGTAAGATCAAAAACATCACAGACCAGTCTTACTCTCACCAGAAAGACAGATGTCTGACTGCTTGATCAAATTCATTTGGAGCTACTATTTCTATTTGGGAAGAAGAACATCTGATTTTTCCAAGTAAAAATGGATTTTTTCACTCTTATTTTAATAATACACTATAGAGAGATCATTAGACACAGGGTAAGCAATTAATTGCCCTTATGTAATTAAAGAAATAAAAATAAAATATTTTTTTAATAATAAAAATGTCAGCCACATATACCTGTTCTGTGCACTTGTCAAAATGCAGCTTCCCCTCAGAAAAATGAGGTACAACTGAGCAGCATAAACGTTCTAACAGCAGTTTAGCAAACAAGGAGCTGTCAACTTCCAATAAGCTATTATTCACACCTCTTTAATCACTGCCACAGAGTCGATTATAAATAGCCTCATACATTTTTAAATAAGGTCATTCTGAAATGAAACAACAAAGAGGGTAGTAAATATTCCAGTACATAAGCAATTTAAATTCTACAGCATAACAGAACTGTGCATTCTCAAATATTCAGTTTAAAGAAAGCCAACAAAACCGTTTATTAACTGGTGCAAAGTGTCAGATGTGTAATCTCTGTGAGATCAATAAACCAGCCCAATTATGTGATAGTTTGCAAACAGATCTGAAAGAAATGAAACTATTAAGACTTGCTCATAAAATCCAGCTCCAACAGCATTATTTACAAATACACAGTAATACAAATTAAGTTAATACAATACATGCATTGCATGAGTAAATCTACTGTGCCAAGATTTTACGCAAATATGAAACAGCTCCTCTGTGCCTTCCCAGAAGCTGAACACAAATAAAGAACTTATGGAGAACCCTGGTTCTTATGAGACCCTGTTTTCTACTTTTCTTTAGATTTTAAATGATTAGAAATTAATACATAAAGAAAAACAAGAAAAGAACTGCACAAGTAGGAGTGAGTTCTTGATTTTTCCCTCTTCCACAGTTTTTCTCAGATTACTTGATTAAAGATTACTTGATAAAAGGATATGACAAAATAATGCTAATATAAAATCTTTATTAATTAGCTTAGGGGAAAAAAGATACAAACCAGAAATATTTATAATCATGCAGAATTTTTCTCAGAAACATTATAATAATTGCAGATGTTAAGTTGTCAGCAATTTAAAGAGGTTAATTTATCACTACCAGAAAAGAAAGAAATAGAAAAAAAAATAGTTCCCATCTTACTGAACCCCTGCTGAGTTGTTAGTGTGATAAGTACTGGAAAGCTCCTTCCTATTACAGGTTTTGTTTTTCTAACCTGATACTCGTCTTTGTAGATAGACACTTATCTGCATTTTTTCAAAATCACAAAAGAAATGCCTATTGATACATTATGCTGTATTCGCCTGAATAGCAATAGTCCTTATTGCTCCATTGAGGGCAGTTCATTCCAGAAAATGGGCTCCATGAGTAGGGGACCTCAACACACCTCCCTCCCCCCCCCAATCCCCTTCTGAGGTATTAACAATTTAAGCCTCACTTATTTCTTAGACTTAGCTGAAAGGCATTTTGAGCGTGAGGTGAGGAAAGAGACCAACAAGAAGTTGGGAAACAGCTTACACAAAGAAACACTCCTTCCCAACCTTAATATCAAGTCTGCTTTGTGGCCCAAAGCTTGAAACTGTTTTCTTAGGTGTATGCCCTCCATCTACTTTGAGTTCTATAATTTGTTTCTAATAGCTAGGACAGTATGCCAGATAGCTGTAAGTTTTATTAATTGCTTTTTTTTTTTTAACCTCTGTCAGGGAAATGGATGAATGACTGAATAGAAACTCTTTTTTTCTCCCCTCCAAAAATATGCATTATCTTATACGCTTTAAGTGCATCATCTTCTGTTGTTCTACAGTCATTGATAAACCACCCCTGATTTTTCCATTCATTTTGTAGAAGACAGTTTTTCTATACTCCCATCCTAACAACTTTTCGTAATGACAAAGCCTCTTACATGCTGTTTACAGTATCTTCACAACCAGAGTTTTCTGGAAGAAACACATAGTCAACTATACATGATTTCTTACTTGTAGGAGCATTTTAGGAGGGGAGGTTTCAAGTTCTTTCTAGTATTGAGAGGTCAACTTCATTGAACTATCTGCAATAAACAGAAACCTTTCTTCTCATTCAATACAGAACTAGGTTTATAACCTGGTAATTGTGAGAAGTCTAGCATACAGCAGCTTCAGTTGTTGGTCCGAGTCTCACGATAGTTTGCTTTCAGCTGCTTCACAACCTTGGAGAAGCCACAGAGGAATATTAAGTTCTGATAACCAAAAGACAGAATTGACACATTTCCCACCACAGTGAGAAGAGCATCGTTTGGATCCACAAAGCACAACAAACTGGAGAAGTGACGAGTCCAAACTGTGAAGATCTTTCAGGACAAAGCTACTCAGCACCACCATCGGAGATCAAGAAAGTTTCAGTCCCACAGTGACACTCCACACGAAAAGTATGAAAGGATCATGCAAATGAACTGGTCAAGTCCCATGATCTTTGGGTACCAATAGTGATGCTACATATTCCCAGTACCA
>KZ506095.1:214346-224548 GCA_002844005.1 Limosa lapponica baueri | reverse complement strand
GGATCTGTATTTGGAGGAGAAAGACAAAACAGAGGGGAAAAATAGTGAGATACAAATTAACAGTGTATTTTGCCATTTTTAATCTCTGAATGCTCACTTAAAGCCACATAAATGTTTAAGATGTAAGAGCATGTAGATGAAGAAGGACAGGAATTTAGAGGGGTCTCGCTTCAAGGGTTCTTTTTTCTTTTTAATAGAACGTGGCTCTCAAGTCCTAGGATACAATCTCCAGGTACTCCATTTGCTGCCGTGCTTCTTTCAAAGCAAATTACATTTGACAAGATTTGGATATCAACAATTAATTAAACCCAAAGTGGTAAATTATGTTCACAGCCCACTTAAAACATTAAAAGCTTCTTTTGATGCTAAAGTTTAATAAGTAAAATTACCAGGAAAAAGCCACCGATTTTTAAAAGCAATCCTTTTCTGGTCTGATGCAAGCGTTTGTTTCTTGGTTAGAATATCCACAGATCTGTCAAAGGCTGAGAAGAAACTAATGCTACACAGGGAATAGGTCATCTCCTCTACCTCTACACTGTGAATAAGGAACGGGTGATAGTGACTCACTTTATATGCATATCAGCGGCATGAGTAAGGATGAATCTCCCTGCAAAATATAGTAACCCTTTGTCCAAAATAAACTTCAACACCTGTCAATCATTTCTAGGGAATAAATATAAATTAACAGAATTGCTGACACGTTCTCTCCTTTGCTACATGCATTCTCTTGAGCTGTATTGGAAAAGCTTGGTCTTAAACGTTTGACCTAGGGTAAAAAAGAAACCCAGAGAAAGATTGGAATCCAAGATGTAGCGCATGTTTAAAATGGGTGTGCTTCATTTGAAACAAGTATTTCTATTCCTGCAGTCGAAGACTGAACAGAAAATATGTTTGAAAAAAAGTATTCTCATACACAACACAACAAAAAAGGGAATGTTGAAGAACGATATGCCTCGTACTGGTCTGGAAAAAGAAAGAATTTATGGCAACTAGATGGACTCTCTGGAGTCTGCAGCACTTTTTGGCTCAAATGAAGAGTTGCTAAAAATCCACTGTTCCCATTTTTAATGTTATGTGTAGTCTCAAGGGGAAAATTTGATTTGACAGTGAATTAATCTGTTCTTTTGGTTGTTCTTACAAGAGAAGTACTTCTGTGGTAGCAGCAACTGTGTAAAGCAACTATATTGCAGGATTTTTCTTCCTTCTTACATTACACCTGCCTCTTAGATTGTAATTTTCCTTTTATTGTTCTTTCCCTTCTGTACTGTTTTTTGTATCATACTCATTTTAAATTAGATTATGCTGGCTACAGACTTGATGAAATGTTGATGATATTTTTCCTTTATGTAATTTGGTAAATACGATAATCTGATATATAATGAACTACATAAACCCTTTCAGTGTGCCAGTATCACGGTATCCAGTTCAGTTTCACGGTGTGTTATGGTATCCATATCCTCGGAGATGGAGACTAATCACAACTGTAGCAATCAGAGCCATTTGCTCAAAATAAATGCTTAAAACATAAATCAAGACTCTAAGAGAAATCAGGAGCCTTCCTACCAGAATTTCTACCATGTTGCACTCCAGTTCCCTCTCTCTAATTCTCACTTTCTATGCTTATGAAAAATTTCTTAACACTGGCAACAGCTATACAGTTTATGTCAGCTGATTTTGTTCTTATGACAAATGGATTTTATATACTTGATCTCATAATCGGCTGTTACAAAGAAATAATATTTAGTTCCAAAACTTAAGAGCAAAACCCAACTTCAATGAAATGGCAATTTTTCTTGGGTCTAAGTCCAACTGTTTTCCAATTCTGCTTTCTACTTTTGTCTGTAACTACACTCTATTTGCCATTTTGAATTTTCAGATTGTTATTCTACCTCTTTTGAACTGTGATTCTGCCTTCCATACACTTAAAACAGTGCTTAATTTGTAAAAAGAAAAAAATCCCACAGTTTTAATAGTACTGCATTTAATATTTATTTTCTTGATGTAGCTGCTACAGCACTTGACTGTTTCTATTGCATGAATGTCTGTTGAGAAATACGTTATTTATCATGTTAGATTTTAGTCTCTCTGAAAGATGAGACAACTACCTCTTCTTTTGATGCATGTATTTGGAATCACAGATCAGCTACTTGCCCTTTATATAGGACAAATAGTCCGCTTCAGTATTAGAGTTTTTAAATACACTGAATTTTATTTGTCCGTTTGGCCTTTCTGGCATGAAATCTCTCTGCAACTCCATGTCACCCTTGTTCCTATGACCCTGAATAACGATACATCATTAGCAGAAGTTACTCTTTTTACTGTCCACTCCCTTTTCCAGATCATTTAGAACATTAGCAGTGTATTGAACAGTAGAGATTCCAGAAAGGACACTCACACAAATGCAGAAAACTATTTTATCAGCACTCCCTTTTTTCTGGTACCCTCAATTTTAAATGAATTTCTCCATCCGAAGACTTTCCTTATCTTACTGCAGACTAGGATTTAAGAACGGTTTAACAAGGGTTTTGGGTGACTATGTCAACTGCATCCCCTTTGTCCACCTGCTCTGTGACTTCTTTGGAGAAAGCAGGAGTGTGCCATCAAGCCTACGCGTCTGGAGCTCTATGGACTGTACCGTCCTCCCCAGCTGCCCCATACTGAAACAGTCATGGGAAATGTGTTCTATGTCGCAGATAGCTCAGCCATTTGAGTTCAGCTGAGGCCCCATCCCTGGAGGTGTTCAAGGCCAGGCTGGATGGGGCTTTGAGCAACCTGGTCTGGTGGGAGATGTTCCTGCCCATGGCAGGGGGGCTGGAACTAGATGATCTTTAAGGTCTCTTCCAACCTAAACCATTCTATGATTTCATTTTCATGTCATTCACGGGGAAGACTACATTTGATCTGGGTTTTTTTTTGGTCATTTTACTCACTCCCCCCACCTCCAAACTTTTAACAACGTGTTCTAAGGTAGTTTCCTTTTGCAAGGGACCAGAGCTGACTGAAGTGAACTTGCTCAACCTCCTACACTGTGAACACAGTTACCTAAAAGCATGTCTCTTTTTTTTCTGTGACCATATTTTCTTCAAGTACCACTTCTATACGTTAATCAGTTTCTAGTATTACAGCAAGCTTCTTGTTTCTGATGCTTAAAAAACAGGCTTTAATAGTTTTTGTCCACCTTGTAAATCATTCCCCAAACTCTTCTTTTGGCCTTCTCTTTGGTGTTCTTAGATTAAGCCTACCAGAACCTAACATAGTTTCTATCCCCTATGCTAAGCACCATTTCAACTTTGTGAGAGAAGGTTATCCTTCCTCTTTCTGTAGTTCCACTTACTGCACCATCTAATCATACAAACTCTCTTGATCATTCACAAAAGTGAACTACTTGCAGGTTAGATGGTGATTTCAAGGCTTCAGGAAAAGTCACACTCTTGCACCTGCCCCTTTTCATTTCTTTTTAGGGTTAAGAAATAGTCTTATAGACTTCCTAGTTGGGGAGGCTTCAACACAACTACAAAAGATTTGTTTTGGACAGTTGCAACATCCCTGTAGGAACAAACTACAGTCTGATCACTCTTAGAAAATTCCTCAACAGCAGCATTTCCAGTATCTTAACTTGGGTTGAGCACATAGTTTAGGACAAGTCAAAACCAGTTTTCCTTGCAAGCTCCCCAACAATCTGGTCTACGATATTTTTGCTGTCTGATGAATGTGTCAAATTGTGTACTGGGATACTGGCAACTTCTTGCACAAACTTACCATCCTCTCTAAACAGAAGACCAAGGGAGTCTGTAGTCTTTTTGGAATCGGACAGCCTAACAACGTAATTTAAAAGGCAGCTCTAGATCCTTCAAATTATATTATCTACAAATAAAATCATGTGGGCAGTGATTTTATTGTGACCTTGAGGGGACAACAAAGTTCAACTGGGGATGATATTATTGTGTGTATATGCATATATTTACATATTAATGCCAGCACATGACAGCAGCCTAACTGAAAGCTCTATCACCCCCCTTCAGCAATCAAAGCTTTTATTTTTTCACTTCTGCAGCTCACTTGTGTGCTGTATTCTCCACTGTAAGTACCTAATTAAATACATAATAATTTTTCCCCACTGTATACTGTTCTAAAAGATTTTTCAATTTGTGAGAACTCAGCAATGTTTACAACCAAATTAAACATTCCTTCTGAAAACATTGGTTTTGGTTAAGTTTGGGCATTAATAAAATTAATTTATTCTTTTATTTAATAAAAGCACAGAAAATATATGACTAAGATGGCTCAGATGTCTTAATGCTGCATTTGCTTTATTTTTTTATTTTTTTTTAAAATCACATCTCCTGTTGGGATATGCAGCTAGAATTACCTTTCATATTAGAATTATCTATGGGAAGGTCCATCTGCATTCAATATTACCCTGTTCAGTACTGACTACTGGGAAGTCACCATTGAAACAGAATTTTTGGAAGTAATATGCTCCTTATACCAACAACACTTGTATTATCATATACATAACTAAGTGATTTCAAGATCAATACATTGCAAACATGTTTAACCTTAATCCTACAAGTGTCAGGCTGCACTGTCAAAAGAAGCTTAAGGTCATGTCACCTAGCAGATATGATACCCAAGTCTCCATTTACACATGAAAAAAATTCCGTAGGGACAGCTGTATAGAAAAATAATTCTTACCAATAGCCATAGACATAAAACAAGAATTACGTTTATGCATCTCAATAGTGCTCACTGAAATTAAACTGTAAGTAAAATAGCCTGCCAGCTTTTCTTAAAAAAAGTTTAAGTGAAAAAAATTATTATATACTGTACTTTTTAAATAACTTCATTTTCAGACTTTGTTATTCACATCTTTTCCTTCAGTTTCTTCAAGCCATGAGGTAAAATTTGAAGGGATTATTTGCATGCAAAAAACAAAACAAAAAAACCCTCACCGAAATCAAAGCAATTTTAAGGCAAATGGACATTAAAATTAAAACTATTCACAGCCAAATATTGAAGTTTGTTATACACCAAAGGTAATAAATATAAAAATATTTCATATAGTTTTTGAGAGGATATCTTAAAGCTGAAGAAACTGTGAATTTCATGTTTTCAAATATCTGAATCATCAAGGCTTGAATACTATACTGAACCCTCAGACAGGTAAATATTTTCAGTACCTGTATGAATGTACAAATATCAAGAACTATGTTCATTAAATCCCATAATCCTTATTATAACTACTATTCATCAATTCCATATTAGCAGCAGGAAATGTTTGCTACACAGAAAATTCTACTATGATTTCCAAATGAAGAAAAATATTTTCTTGATTAACTAGTAAACAAGTTAGAAGAACATTATTCTATTAGATTTTTCAAGTTGCACTGCTTTTTTCCTCGCACTTCTGAAGTGCACATTTTCATTTAGGGCATTTCTAAAGTTCATATTTATTAAAAGAGAATTCCATTAGACTTACAGCTATGTCACTAAATAAGGAAGCTGATTCCGCTTGATGATAAACACTGGTAATTATACCAGCTTCAATAGAAATTATAGATCCTTTCCAGTCATGAAAATTAGAAAGCAGCTTTAGAGACAAAAAAGGTTAAAAAAAAAAGTTTGAAAGCTGAGCAAAGTTCATCTATTCTGTTGCGTATCTTTATTTGCTTTTGAAGGATCTTGCTACTAACGCATCTTTTTCTTTTCCTGTCAGGATAAGGATTTTTTTTTGTTTGTTTTAGACCAATGTTTTAATCTGAGTTTACCATGCATTCCTCAAACATAAGATACAAGGGTTCACCAACTACTGCAGTGAGGAAACAGAAAGGTTGCCAAAGGCTGGTTCACTGGAAATTACTAAGCATCAGGCAGGGGGGCAGGAATGGGAAGGACAGGAGATCCATCTGTGATGAGGTAGAAGTTTCAGTGCCTAGTTAGTAGGGACAAAGTTGTTGCAGAGCATAGACCAATGGGTGCATTGTTCTGACACAGCAAAGCAATATCAGAACAAGAAGACAGCAGAGAACATTTGGCCAAGTCCAAGGTCTTGCCACAAATCCTGTACAAAACCATCCTCTGGTCTTTCGGCACAAGTAATCAAGATCCCAACTCTGAGGTTTTGAATGTACGCCATGGGACATTTGATATGGTACTAAGAATAGCTGAAACTATTTATTACACACACCCCCTCAAAAACCAAACCACAAAAAACCCAAACCTCCCAAAACTACAAGACTGTAGCTGATCCATGCATGCAAGTGGGTTTAGTTAGATCTTGTAGTTTGGGACAGAAGAATGAAAGCCTGCTGTTAAGTCCTGATGGGCTTAAGTACAAAATTTAGTACTAGTAAAGAATACAAATAGACAAGAACATGAACTGAAATTTAGCATAGACGAGTAAACATCACAGGCAGCTTACGTTAACTTCACTGTGTTTCAGGGGTTAAATAACCAGGAGACAGTGGACAGGTAGGACAAAAAGAGATTTTCTGTTGACGAAAAGTCAGAACTCCTCTGACTCACAAATAGGCAACAGATATATATTTTAATATATAATCATTCCATCTGATTAAGATTGCATGGTCATACTCTAGTAACTTGCTTTTTTCAACATTAAATATCCTAAATAGTTTGGCACTGAATCTTTGCTTATGCAGAGGTTCTTATTCGCAGATGCTTCAAACTCTCCTTGAAACTTTAGTCTCCAAGTTCAGAGTAACAGGTCAGTTCTTTTTATTTTTTTTAACTAAATTTGGACTTTGTTATCTATTCTTCCTCCCTATTTACATTTCATTTACTAGCCATAATTGCATACAGTCATATCATCAGAAAATTCATGTAATATATGCCTCAGTTCTACTGCACTGTTTGTTACTATTCATTATAGCATATGTTTTGATACCTATATCTAGATAGAGACATATTTAGTAATAATTCTTTATGTACTGCCAAGAACACCTGGTCTCTTTTGATAATGGTTTCTTGAATGCCGTTGGTTCCTATCTAAATACCTGGAAGCCATCAATATACCATAGCTGTGCAAAATTACGTTTCAACTTTAATCTGAAAGCAAGAAGAAAATAAAAACACTGGGGTTAAAAATCAAAATTGTTAGTTCTCAGGATTGGCTCTAGATTAATTCAAAGCAGGAGATGGAGAAAAAATGATCCTTTTTCAGGGGTTGGGTTTTTCCTCTTTCAACTTGCATGGAAGTAATATAGCGATCTTTTGCAGTATCAAAAGTAGTAACTGGACATTTCATAGAATCATTTTATGAAGATTTAAAAACAAGTTAATAATGGAAAAGCATGTTACAACAAGAGGTTAGGAACAATTTCATAAAGGGCACAGGAGGGAGGGGAAAGGGTAGGATATAAAAAACACTTTAAAAAATGCATTTGGTTAGGGGACAAAAAACCATCTGGATGCTATAGTGGCATCTGCATCTTCCTAAGTGTGTAACATGACTTTTGACAGGCCAGCATTCTTTACCTATAAATTATGGTAAGTCCCTTCTTCTACCTGACCTTTCTGATTTTCTTTGAACTGCCTTATTTAACTTTCTATAGCTTCTGCACAAATGTGCGTGTGGAGGAAGTATGTAGGTCACAAAACATACTGATGTGTAACTCCAGTACTCAAATACTGAAGTACTTGAAGTACTTGAAGTACTTTAAAGTACTGAATTTGTTTTACTTGCCTTTAAGAATAGAAATGTAGGACAATACGTAATTAGAATAAAATCTGTTCAACTTACATACAGGTATCAACAATTAAAATACGAGCACTATGCATATAAAAGCTTTTCTCCTAAAGGACTACTTATCTGATATCTGTAACACAAACCAAGTAAGAATTCATAGGAAAAAAAGAATACACAAAATATTTTAAAGCAAATGGTGTCTACAGAGTTCTACATGCAGAATCCAAAACTGCAATATTTTTAAGTTTTATAGAAATTCAGAGAAAACATATAGCTATCACCTGTGACTTCCCAGTTAGAACATGGCAATTACTACTCATGGCAGTAGAATGTCTGCATACCACCCAGTTATTTATACATATACATTTATATAAGGTGCATTTACATTAGGTATTGGCCTCAATAGCTTAGCTCATGAAATTATATTATACAAGCAACATCATGTGCATTTTCAGAGGCTGAACTCTTAAAACAAAAAAGAAGGCTTTTTATTTTTAATATTTTAATATTAAACCTCACCCAGGGCCTGATGAACTTGAATGCTTTTCCAATGTGACTATTACAAGTTGCTTAATTACCTAGGATAAACAACATCTGCTTAAAGAATTGCCTTACTTACACTTAATAAATACCACTGCTGCTTAAGTTTATAATTCCCAGTTCTTAAGCATTTCACACTGCTCACATACTCAAAACTGTAAAACAGTCCCATCACTGAAGTTCTCAAAGTAACAACCAGCATAAAAGATCCAGACTACAAGTTTAAAGAGATGAGACAAGTATTTACTTTTAAACCTCGTGCTATTTTTAGGAAGAAAACCAACAAAACTTAAAAGAAAAGAATTTGCTCAGCATGCAGTTAAAGGGCCAACACGAGAAAGAGACCTTTGCAAGGGTGACATTAGAGTCCCAGAAAGCAGTGCCCGGATACAGATACAAGCACATACAATGGCAAAGTTCGCTGTATCTCTGCATAGACTGAGGAAAGACTTGCATAACTATTCCCATACAATTCTCTAAGTAGGCCAAGACAGTAGTTACATGCAATTACTCTTTGAAACAGCTTGAAACTTCCTGAAGAATCAGAATTGAGTTTTTTAAGCACCTTAAAACAATGAACAGAACTTGCACCCAAACCAAATGAAAAAAAAATGTAAATCTGAAAGTAAGCTACAAAACGTTTAAGATCTTTACATATAAGTAAGCTCTTGACTAACAAATGCCCAAAAGCCATACAAGCACCAGAATGTCTCCATCAGTGTAAGATCAGGATGTGGACAACTCTACAGCCCTGAATCTCATCAAAAGAGCTAAGTTATCCCTCCCAGGGCCTTTAGCCTGTACTTTACTAATGACTCATTGTAAAGATAAATGGAAAGACTATAGCATTTGAAGGTTAAAAATACTGTTTACCAAAAAAACTCCTCCACTTGAGAACTGATGTAGGTGATATTCCTGCAACACTTTCAGGGACAAAGCTTTCATCCTTGCAGAGACAGTTTAGGCATGTAGTAGTATAAATTTTAAACCTGTCCTTAAAAAACAGTTTTCTAACATCCCCCCAGTCCCCCAAAAGCGTAATCCATGCAGATCAGTCAACATGCAAAAATGAAGACCTATAGGGTTTGTCTGTGAGTGAGTGTGTGGCTGGGCGAGGGAGGGGGGAGGACTGGGGAGGAGGGGAGCACAAGAGATGTTATTTTAACATCAATCTGGAGAATACTATGTCAAACTCAAATCAGAAAAAAAAAATCTAAACATCAGTAAAAAGAACAACAACGATCTTCCCTTAAAACAGATTAAGTAGAGAACCAGTGTCAGACTTCAGATGTTCTTAGGTTGCAAGGGATGTTGCTCAGTGTTTATTCCAGTTCCAATTATTCCTCTCAAGTCCTTCATAAAGGGGTTATTCCCTGGTTCAAGTTTGTTGCCGTCAATTAACACTTGTAAGAAAATGGATTATGAAGCTGTAAAGACTTTTATCTGTGGAATAAAATAAAAAAAACCCTAGGATTTTCTCACATATAAAAAGACTTTAAACACTAGATACCACAACAACTAATGGGGTGGGGTTGTGAAGGACAAGCAGTAATGAACCTGTACAGGACAGATTCTTGTCACAGAATCCTTCTGTTATTCGAAAATGAAGATGCTCATCATACAAAGTTAGGTCTGGCAAAGCACTACATGTCCATTTAAATTACATCCCAAAACATTATTCCTTCACGCAAGTTTATCCCTCAGTAATTCTCCTATCTTGGGGAGTACAGAGAACATCAAGAACTAAGCTCTCTGTACAGCTCCAGGAGACACCCTGGTTCACAATCACCAAAAGCTTAGCTTTGCACTGAATGCCAATGCCATCACCTTCTTACCACACCTACTTACTGCTGAAACTTAGTAGGACATCCTAAAATGACAAGTTTTCTGGGTTTTATTTTATTGACTCAAGCTTAGACATGTCTTTTATTAAAAAAGAATAAAGAGTAGCAAAAAG
>KZ506095.1:192498-212856 GCA_002844005.1 Limosa lapponica baueri | reverse complement strand
TGGAATAGGTATTTCTGTCTACACAGTCAGAACCCACTAAATGTTTAGAGTTCTTAGGGAAAGCTGCATGGCTTGCTGGCAATAACATAAGAGAAGGTCCATCTTCCATTGACTAAGGCACTGCTGCCACTGACACACTGTGCCTAGCCCAGAAACATTTATTTGGAGTTGGAAGATGTAGCTAGAACACCACAAATAGGAGGGAAAAGAAGGAAGAAAGTGAAGGACTTGTATCATCTAACAATGATACTAATCTTTTTTCTGTTTATTCTCCCTAGCCAAATCATCCAGAATTTTAATCTGAAATTATCCTGGTTCCCAGCTTTTTATAAACCTATGAAATTACCAACTAAGGATGCCAGGAGCTGGGGGGAAAGGAAAGCCCTTCACAACAATGCTAATACGAAAAACACTCATGGAATTATGGTTTTAAATGTAGCCTGTTTGGCTTAAATTTTTCAACATGCAATATGAAGAGCCATCAGGGTCACAAAACATGGAAGTTATCTTTCTGACCCACTTCTGTGTAACTTTGCATTACATAATGGCACGAGGGCAACAAAAGGAGTCAAGCCCTCTCTTTGACAAGGACTCTGGCGCACTTCGTATTTGTTGGCAGGCTCAATAAATATCTGAAATGGGACTGGAAAGCTATGCTAACAGTTTGACATTCTTCCCCACCCTTTTGTCCCTCCCAAACAGAGGAGATTGGCAGGGTTTATTGTTGTTCTGTGCAATAGAGTAATAGGCATTAATGTCATCATTGCACTGGACTTGGAACAACTTTATTTCAACACTTTTTAGCATCAGTATGACAACAGCATTGCAGAGTCTCTTTACTTAGTGCACAAAACTTCAGCCAAATATTCTCATTTATTACGACTGGTTATTTTCAACTATGAACCATTAAAGCCACAGATATACAATATAAACTTTTGCCTCTCTATTAACACTGGATTTAGAACATACTACAAGATTATGTATTTTAAACATTTCTACCCATGGAACACGAATGCAATAACTGCATCTGAGCCTGTTCCACAGGGGAATGAATGGTTTGCTACAAGCGTTCACAAGTTCAATTCAAAATGTGTAGGTTTTAAAAACTCACTGTGTTGGTGGCAGTCTGAATTTGAGATCATTTAGAGTAACGTGTGTTCAAGCTGTACATTTGATCCATTCCCAATGACAACAAATTGCAAACAAACAGAATTCCACAAGCAGAAATGCATCAACCGTCTCCCGTGGAAGTCCTGCAGCAACTGGCAGATTACAAAGCAAAACCTGTGAGCTGCTGTGCCAGGCTGTGCGGGGCAGAAAGCATGATGCAGCAGTTTCCATTAGCACCAACGCTTGCACGCATCTTGAAAGAGCGGAGCCTCTTTAAATAGTTTACAAGGACATTCTGTAACTTGGTCAGCAACTGAGATACCTCCAGCTTCCCTTCATCCTCCTTCCTGCTGCTGTTTTACATGCTGATGAGGGAGATGCAGGCAAAAAAAAATGGAAGGTAGTACTAGGGATAGTAGTTTACACTGAGAAATATAGTTCATAGTCTGAAAGGATTTTTTTTAAGTCCCTCATAGTACCAAACTGACAGTGAATATACATAGTGCAGACTTACATCGCTAATTCAGAGCACTACTCAGCTGTAGTCTTCAACTGTGTTCCATGAGGAGGGAGGACGTTTATGGTAGTCAGAGAGAACAATGTTTTAATTTGACCCAGTAGCTTTACATTTTACACACTATGCATTTGTACTAGAAATACACTGAAGAGAAAAAACACACAAAATTTAAACCTACGTTAGACTGTTGCAATAGATTAACTGTTTGTGCCCCCTAAAATGAAGCATGGGAAGTTACATACAAGCAAAACAAGTGCCATTTTCAGAATTCTCCATCAATTTCTTCTTCATTCTTAACCAAATCTTTCTCTTTTTTTTTTTTTTGTTTTAAGCTATTTTAATTGTAAGCACTTTTTCTTCTTTAATCTTATCTTTTATGTGTCCTTCTAAAAATCTGTTTTGTTTAGTGCAGCTGCTAATTAGTAACTACACAGTGTCTGGAAATGTTACAAGTGAGCAGTAACTTAGTTGAAAGAAGCACAAAGATATGGGTGAGGAAAGATTACAACAAGAGACAGCTGAAGAGTAAAGAGGGAGAATGACTTAAAATTTTTAATAACAAAAACCCAAAACCCGCCAAAACCAAACCCCATGAATCTTACCACTAGAGTTCCTTCACAAGACTGCAAATTATTACACTAATATGAAAAGCTTGTAAAGCTTAAACATCTACTTCTTGCTGTGCTTTATCACTCCATTGAAAATAAAACATGTAAATGTAAAGATTTAGTCAAACTGCAACAGTTTATGTTTTTCTGTTATGGTGGGAGATACTCATGCTTTTTTACAAATAGTTTTGAATAATTTCAACTTCTCCATTCAAGTAGGAGAAGTGCAACAGCACTTGCTTGTGTACAGCAAGTGCAAGCGCTCAGGAAGGATACTGAAATGTCTGTTCTGCACTGCTTTTTAAGTTTTTCTCTGAAATATAAACACTTCTTTTTTTTTTTGTAGCTTGTGATGCATTCTTCAGAAACTTGATTTGCAACTGTTACCTGAGATAATATGTAGTATGTCGTCTGCAAGGACAACCGCCTTTTTAGGACAGAAAATTCCTGCAGCAGGCTACAGGAGACACTGTTCTCATCATGATGCTCTTAACTTTAAATGACTGCAGAAAGACACTTAATAGTAGCACTTTTCAAGAGGATAAATGGAAAAAGCTAAATAGTTAGAGATAGAAGTGTAGGTTACCTAAGCCAAGAAGATGCGCAGTGAGGTGATGAAAGGCAACAAGCATTACATAGATAAGCCTGTAATAAAACACTTCCCCCTGCCCCCACGCTATGAACAGCCTCCCAAATAGACTGTATATTTAGCTTTATTCAACACATTCAGAAATTTAGACACCAACTGCCAATAAATACCATGAACCTGAAAATCAAAATCCCATTCTGAATTGACTAGATGTTGGAAGGACCATCTTTTATCCTGTTAATTCCCAAATCCCCTGTAAACAATGCAACTTAGTTAAATACAAAGGTGGGTATATCAGGTTAAACACTAATGCCCATGTATACTAACAGAAGTATCATAGACAGTGTTTGACAAATATTAACTGATATGAGGATATTTTTAAAGAGAATCCAGCATCAGTTTTATGGAAATGCGCTCCCTTTCCAACTTTAAAAAAATAAATGCCCCCAAACCCCAAAACACAACCCCAAAACTAATGTTAAAATTAAGTTCAGTATGTTTCAACTTTGAGAGAGACAAATGGAAGACTGGAGTTTAAAAAAAGAAAAAAAAAAAGAAAGGTCAAATATCAGTCTGAATTTCAGTATCTAAATTTAAGTATTAACCTTCATTCTACCCTCTCATTCCTGCATCTCATCTAAATTAGGAGACACAGATCATCACTATTTAAAATGGAGCTACCAAGTCCAAAACCAGTTAATTATTTCAGACTGCAAAACACATGCTCTTCTGTGCTAACTAAATACCGTAAGGACTCTTTCCTTGGCATTTACACACAACTCTACCAGTTACCAGACCTCTCAGTTGAGCCCCCAGGACAATGCAGTTGCAGATCAAGGCCATCTTCACATGTAGCAACAACAGTGGTCCAACATCATTACACTTCTGCACCCCATATTTGAAACTTCTCTCACTTTCACTGTGCTGTAAATACACACCGCTCTGCCAAAGAGGGTCTAGGGTCATTATAAATGAAACATTTTCAGCAAAAAGGGCTGTTACGAATGCCCTTGGACCACTGGAAGGATAAGCCAGGTTAATGGGAGGCAGCATTAGTCTTGCTGGGAGGCTTTTTCCTCAACAGAATCCCTGCAACAGAACGACAGTCTTTAAGTCAGGCCCTTCCTCTCTTCAAACTTTCCTTAAGGAACATCACAAGATATAGAGGAATGCTATTTTAACTTTAATAGGGGGCCCATCTTCCCAGAACACAAAGATCCCCCAATATATTAGGACACAGACTAGTGTAATTAGCTCAGCAATCTCCTTGCCCTCTCAGAATACAGGACATGCCTAATTTGTCCTGCTTCCCAGCTCCACTCCCATCTTAGATGGGTAATCACTTACACGCTCTTTCTGCTCTTCAGTTAATAAGACAACCCCTTACACTGTTTGGCTGCTTTTCACCCAGGAGTTCAAAAGCAGGCTCCCAAGGACAACTGCAACTTCAGTGAACAGAAGACCAGCTGGTAGAAAAAAACACAAATTACGGTTTCAAACCTTCCTTTGAGGACTGCTAGCGTTAACTTAATTCATGAGCTGGAGCGTTAAGGACAGCCAGAAACTGGTGGAGGACACGAAGGCCTGAGGAATCTCTGCAGGCATGGGTGCTAGCAGTACTTCAAGTGAGCACAGTTCTGCTGTGAGACTACGAAGTCTCCTGCAGAAGATTTTTCTTTCACGTATTGAAGAGCTTTAGGACGGTACTTGAAAGCTTGACAAACACAAACGATTACAGCTTCAAGAACTTGGATAAGCTGAGTATTTC
The DNA here is from genome assembly GCA_002844005.1 of Limosa lapponica baueri. NCBI lineage: Eukaryota > Metazoa > Chordata > Aves > Charadriiformes > Scolopacidae > Limosa > Limosa lapponica. The sequence goes on along the minus strand of KZ506095.1, from coordinate 208,264 downwards.
TTTAAACTTTCTGAACAACTACACCGCCTAGCTTTCAGTGACCTTTACATGTATGAAAAGCTTTACAGCTGACAGACTTGATAGCACAAGTATCTCAAGTTATTCATCATTATTATTGTTTTAATAATTTGTCTGTTTGGGCATTTGTCATCCTGCATGTGTGAGAAGAGGTTATTAATACAAACACAAATACAGAAGACACAAAAAAGGTTTCTACATTTCTGCATGTGCCTATTTTCTTACTGCTCAAGCCAGAGCATTTCTGGATGTGGTCTCGCTACAAAGGTCTAGATTTAAAATCTCGACAGGTATCATTTAGATATACTAACACCATAAAAACCTTAATTATACTGACAAAAGCTGCCTTTCAAGTTTACTTTGCTCAGGAAATACTGCAACATATACTGCCATAAATCATTATTTTGCTAATACAAACTGAATTTAATTTAGAAGCATCTGCAGTTATTAGTAACACCACTTCTAGTTATGCCCTCAGTGTACAGTTGTTCTCCATCAACAGTATTACTCCAAGTTACCCAGTACTCCACAAAACATCTGCAAAACATTCAGAGGAACTCACTCCAGCTCAGTATTCACTGAAAACATGAACATAAGTTGTTTTGACTTCTCTTCTGAAACTGCATTCACAGGGTTAGTTGATGTGTGTTGTGATAACTTGTGTCCTTGTTACATCGGGCATCTCTAGAGTGTCACAGCTGGATTTAACACCAATAAAAACTGTCATTCAAATTCTTATTTTGCATTTTATTTGGTAAATAACCTGGTTCAAGTGCTTTAACCTTAATTTTTTAGTTAAACAAAACAAACTAGGAACAGTCTTGGCAAAAAGCTTAAAATAATTATAATCAATTTTCAAAATGGCTGTGCTTGAGGGACTGCTCTCAATGGCTCCAGTCCATCACTACCCTTAGGTAAACAGCAAAGTTTAATTTCCTCATCACTTTACAGCAGCTTGAGTTGAACTTAACAGTACATTTACTGTATGCAGTTAGCACTTTTTCTACAGCCTGGGAAGATTTTACCATCTCTTGCATATGCTTCCTTGAGTAGACTAAAGTTATAACACGTCCTACAACTCTTCTCTGAACTTTCAACAAGGATATCTATACACTGAAAAGGAATCAGGGTAGCCTAGAAAACGCCATTCACCAAAACCAAGTTTTAACTCCTGCTCTTGTATTTACCTAAAAGGAATCTGAAGTCAGAAATGAAGATTCTCTGAAATTGTTAGAAACTTCGCAGTATTTAGCTTCTGATGCCTTTTTTACTTTCTGACTTAGACACATGGAACTTCCTCAATCATCTACTCTACTGCAAGAAGCTGGCAACTACCTTCATTTACCAACAAAACAATCAGATGATTCCCTATTAACCTACCTGGTACTTTCAAAGATTATATAAAAATGGCAGTCAAAAGGAGCAAGTAATATCCTAAACATTAGACAGTTATGTTTTTAATAAGTACAGGATGCAGATTATCATTATTGTGCAGAATTTTCCACAGTAACCAAATGCCTAACAGCCATCTGCTGTAAGGGGTTAGATGTTGCTGACAACACTCAGACAGTTGACAACAGTTGACAGTTGTTGTCAGTGACAACACTCAGCAAATTACCTAAATGGCTCTAAGTTACAGAGTTATATCCAAAGGCATAAGTGGGAGATGCTCTACATGGTGTCAGTCAAAGTGAAAAAACAAAAACAAAAACAAAAACAAAGAAAATAACCACAAACAAACAAAAAACCCTCAAAAAACCCCAAACAAATCTCCCAACCAAACACACACTCTTCATTTACCATCTTCATCTACCATTATCCTGGAAAATTATTCATTCAGAAGAGGAAGACTGATTACCAGAGCTAGACAGCACCAAAACCTGAACACAACTACTCCATTTGAATCTGGTGAAAGGAAAGGAGTCAAGGACACAAGGGAAAATCCTCCATAGGGTGGATAGATTCTTCCTCACTCCTGTTCTTTCAAGGTAGCAAGGACAAGCAAGTGTGTAATTTGTGAGGAAACAGTGAGTGTTTATTATGAGAACGACACACACCAAACCTCCAAATCCCTCAAACCAGACAATTCCAGCAAGGTTAAAAAGTCACCTGTTTCACTTTGTCAGCAACTTCACCCACGCTCTCATACTAGCAGAGAAAGAAGGGAAAAAAGGGTGGGAAAAATGACTAACAGAAACAGTAGTGAGATTTAGTGTGGAAATACTGAAGAGGTTAGCCAGACTTTCTTACAGCTAAGTCGAGCTCAACTTCTGCATCTTGTGGAATTTCTTGAAGAGGTAATACAAGAAAGGCATTTATTCTTCGATCGGGTAGATCAAGGTTATTAATACTTTAAAAGAATGCTTATCCTTCGGTACCACACTTACTCTTCAGTACCCTGTGACAGGATTATACAAGAAAAGAAAAACCCCTACTCCTCATGATTTGACTACACATTACATTTGATGCTTTCGCAAACTCTGGTCGTGGTATCCTTCATCCTTTAAATTATCAGTTTTCATTGTTCAATGTTAGGTAAGCCATGAGTTATCCTTTGTCAACATCAAAAATATGCACATACAACCCCACCATACATTAAGATGGATAACATAAAAACCCCTCAGGCTACAATTATTCAGTCCCAGAAGCACCTGATGGACACAGCAGTATGTGAGGAACACCACCAGGAGCTTCAGGAAAATAATATTAAGTCTCATTTTAGACACACAAGATTGAGTTCTTCAGTGCATCTTTTCTAAACAGGCTTAAAGCCATTTTAACAAGTATTCAATCTTACATCTTGTGCAATGAAAGTCACAAACAGCATATGTATTTCAATTATTTACTGAAAGCATCTGTCTAATGCAAAGGCACAGTTAAACCATCCTGCATGAATAGTTTCCCTGATTTCTTAAAATGTTTTACAACTTCCACAGTTATGCAGAAGTTCTGGACAGACGGGAGCAAGGCACCTGTGCCCCTGTAATTCCACAGCAAACCCCATTCAACATATACACATACACTGCACAGGGAATTCCCGTTCTCAATACACATTTGTGTATCTGCAAAATTTGTGTGCACACACTACCTCATGTTGTATAGAAAACAGATAGAAGAGAAAACTCTGTTTTAGTTTTCTAAATTCAGACCTGAAACTTACAGATCCAGAACCCCAAGTTCAATATTTAAGAGAAGAGAAAAAGACTATCAGGTTAAATTCTGTAGTTGGTGCAGGAAGAGGTGTCTAGATAAAACACTGTGTATCTTATATTGAAATATAGAGCTTATGGTTAAACACAGATGAGCTTTTAGATTCAGAAAAAAACATTACCAGCTTTCTTCTGCTGAGAAATAGAAAATAAAGCAGAAACAAAAACAAACAAGGAAATGTAACTCTGATTGTCTGAAGATGCTGTTCTCCATCCACCATACAAAAGTTCCTAAGCTAAATTTCTTCCTCCAATGAGTTCATTTAAATAAATTCTGTGGGATGAAGATGTAGTTAACATGCAAAAAGACAATATTTTAATTGTCTCCCAGATTCCCAATTCATGACCTCCTATGAAACTTTAAACAAGGCCATTTCTTCAGGAAACAGTGAAACAACTCAACATGCAGAAGTGGTTCTGGACACATCCCATCCCCTTCAAAGGCACCACTGTTCTAAAGTGAAAAGCTTTCATCAAGGTGTGAGTAGTCAGTGATCCCACTAAAGGCTTCTAACAGAAAATGGATACAGCAGTGGCAGCCAAAAAAGCCTAACAAATAGCCTCACAAATCTCACTTTTACATAAAGCCAGAAATACACAGGGACTTTACTACCCCCCTTTTTTCCTCTATCGTAATCAGAGAACACTCTCCACTACTTATGAGTCTGTGTCATAGTTTCTAGATCTTAAGTGATAAAAACTTATACTAAAAACCATAAATTAAAGGAACAAGTCTCAACTTCCTCCAGATGTGATGCTATCTTCAGTTTACCTTTTTAACTTGAGGACAGTAATCTTCAGAGTCTAAAACACAGTGAGGGCAGGGGAAAACCCCACACTTTTAAAAAGTTTCCTACTATTCTCTTGGGGTAACCCAAATAACAGGCTGATGTCTAGCAGAAATTACCTCCTTGTAATGATATTTAAACAGTCTGATAAATAGTTTCCTCCAGCACCCCTTGCTTCCAAATTCTTAGATGCTTTGCACGTTTTTTTTCATAGCGATACAAAAAAGATGTTACTTCCCAGCATACATGAAGAAACATGCTCTTCTGGAATCTGGACCTCCAGGCTTCTAGATCTTGTGTGTTTCACTCTAAGATGCAAGATGAGGCCTTGAACTATTCTCTGAGAAAGAACAAAGGCTTCAAAGCATGAAGTCTGTCACAAGCTGAACAGAAGGATTACAATAGTGAAGAGTCACAAGGGATACAAATATCCCATATACTTAATTTTCCCATCATGATTTGTTTTGCTATACAAGGATCCTCAGTGCAACAGAAAATACAAAAGTCCTTTGTGCAAAGGGCAAGTGTAGCTGAAATAGTGCCAAAAAGACTGACATGCTTTTTGCTCCATCTGCCTGCTAAAGACCACACGAGCAATCAGCCAGCTGTCTCTACTGTTGATCTCTAATACACAAAAGTTCCTGAAAGACACACAGAAGTCCCCAAACCCCTACCCACACGCAAAACCACAGCAAAGAAAACATAATACTGTTCTCCAGAAAAGACTGAAAACACGGAGGAATCGACGGGAAGATTGCAAGGAACTCCAAGCAACTATTATTTTTCCCTAGCGAGGATGAGAGGGAGCCTTACATCATGCCACAGCGGTAAGTAACGGTCCGAGCAGTAACTCAGTGTTTGACTGGTAGTGGCAGTAGTCTTACAGTCACGGAGACTCAGCGTAACTCTAGCACGACATTAAGAAAACGATACATGCAAGTCACTATTTAAAAAGGCAATTATCCCATGGGCTTTTGGTAAATGCTGCCACTTCATCAGCAAACCCTAAAACAAACATAAAACCACGGGGGGTGAGGGGAGATGTCCACAACAAAAATGCTAGTGCCACCTTTTCCTTTTGCAATACAACAGGGCACTAAATAGGATAAAGCCTAAACAGACATTTATGTAAAAGAGATCCCACAAATGTATTTAGTCCCACCTCTATAAAACCTTATTAGTCCACACTGTTTTATTCTGCATAAGTGAAAGATATACTTAGCCACTGGAGGGCTCTTAAATCTGAAGACGTACATAATGGTGCTCTACCCAAGTATTTTTTATTTACCTTTTCAGACTTGAGAAGCATAAACTGTGACCCTTCAGCATTTAGTTAATATTACACTGATCTCAAACTTAGGTACAATCTTTGCTTTAAATTAATATTATCCCCTACCCCCAAAAAGATTTCACATAGTTGTATGTCACGGTATTATGATTTGTTGGGTTTTTTTAATAAGACAGGAGTAGAAGAGTGATCCAGGGTGCTGAATGTTCATGAAGCTGGAATTATTTCTCAAGACCTGGGGAAAAAAATAGCTTTACTTTTTCCAAACTTAATACATTCAGTTTTTGTCAGAAGAACATTGAAAAAGGAATACCAACATGTAACTCAGACTGTTTTCTTCATCCCCTCAGGTTCTTTATTTTTTAGCTGTAGGGGCTTCAGACTCTCTCTTTGCCACCTAGTTACTGGAAATCAGATTTCTTCTTGGCAGTATGTGCCACAATTGCACGTTCCAACACAGAAGGCAGTGCAAGCTTGCCCATTATACTAGTGATTAGAACTGACTCTCCAATATTTAATAAAGACAGATAGCTTGTGAAAGCCTCACAAGAAGCTCGATTTTAAATTATATGTTCTAATCAGACATTCAGACAAGGGAAAGAAGACTTAAGACATCCTTGATCTTGATATTAAAAGTAATTTTCAGAAATGCATTAGGCAAAGGATTGCCCAAAAGGAAAGACAGACATTTTTAGATAAAGAAACTGAAGGTATCTATTTTCATACTGCTCCTGAAATGTAATGCATGACTTGCAAAAATGATACGTATAAGAAATAAGAAGCTAACATACAAGATAAAAAAAACAACACACCAAAACAAACAAGCAAAAAAATAGAACCCCATCAACTGTGATTTCAAGTTTGATAGCAATACTTCATTTCCTTTTGCTACAAATTAGATTTCTTTATACCACCAAATGTGATGAAAATCTTCTCAACTAAAGAACAGCACACCCCAACTCATATCATGATTTAAAGTACTCTACACTTTTTTCCTCCTTCTCTTGTCTAAGTTCTCTGCTTAACAGCAGGGTTTTTTCTTGAGAGGCACACTCAGTTAGGATCCACCTACCAAATAATTTAGAATTCCGAAGATAAAAATCTTCAGAAGACTTAACTTCCATAGGAGAGTTATTCAACAGTTAAAGAGGTAATTTCTAATCATATGTTTAAATGAGTCAAGTGCCACTTTTTCAGATTAATTACTTTGGAACAAGCATGGGTAACATTATTAATCACGTTATTAATGCAGAAGTATGGAAAGTCTACATTTGAGTTGTTTACAGTTTAAGCCTTACAACTTTAGAGTATGAATGAGAAATTTATTTGGACATGAATTATGAAGCAGCACTGTATATGCCCTGAACCTTAGAATCATAAAATAGTTTGGATTGGAAGGGGCCTTTTAAAGGTCAAACTTCCACATGTGCTGTTACTGCCATCCCTCACATGGTACAACATAATAAAGTATTTTTTGTGACTGGCTGCAACTGAGAAAAAAGGATGAATAAAATAAGAGAGAAAAGTAGAGGGTGTCGGTTTCCTACTTCTAAAGCAGAGGAAAGTTTTTTGAAGTGGAGTAGGGTCTAACTGAAGGAGTTTAGTTCTTGCTGAAGTTTCTTTTTTTGTTCAAAGTCAAAACTCACAAGTTGCTTCCAGCAAGCATGGTGTGTTAATTAGTTTTAAACAGGTCATAAAAGAGTCATAGTTCACATACAAAGTAATTTAACCATTCACTAAAATCCTATTCAATAGGCAATGAAGCTTAACAAACTGCTTCTTCCAGAGGTCTAGCAAAGACAAGTTCCAAATGCTCCTGAAGTGAAAATGTACGTATTGACCTTTGTTAGCAAAACACATCCAACATGGAACTCGCAGCCAAACTGATTTCCCCTCTTTGGTCCCCTCCCTCCCCCAGCAAATGGAGCATTAAAAATCACTGTCAGAAAACGTAATTTTTTCACAAGTTGCCCAACCATAAAATGTATTTTCAGGAGAAGGAAACCATCATTAACAGTTAACTTTTACAAAAAGTTACTGCAAATCTACGTGTATTAAGCCACTCTCAAATCCATAAAAGTCATGTCACACGTCCCTCCCCAAAAATGGGGAAGCAAATGGATGGAAGACGAAAGGATGGGAGTACAGAAGACACACAGGGAGAGACTGCCTTGAATATAACAGCCAGTTCTTATATTTTTGAATCATACAAATCCAGTTGTTTTAGTACAGCTGACTATGATAAGTGCTAGTTGTGTTAAATCTTAAATTTGTCTGCTTGCGGAAAATCACATATTAATATTTTATTCTGTTACATAACGCTTCCTTCACACAAAGGTAAGTTCCAGGATCTTATACCTTTATGTAATACAGAGCTTACAACCCCCCTCCAGAACCTTCCCCCACATTTCACATTAAATGAAGATGAAACCACTGCACCTCATCCCACAAGATGTCTGCCATGTCCCCTTTCACGTCTGCTTCCCTCTGCACCCCTCTCACTTGCAGCCCACTTTCCTAGAAGGGGTGCAGCAGCTCTGAAACACAACCCAAGGCCACTCCTGGCTGAATCTACCCCAAAGACTGGAAAATATTCCTACTTTTCTCCTTCATCCACAGCATGATACAGAAGGAGATAAGCAGTTGAGGAGAAGGCCCACTGTGGATGGTAGGGGATGAACTTACAGTAAACCAACAGTTGCATAGAAACACCTTCAGCCCAGGTAAGTGCAAGGAAAATGGTTGTAAAATGCACACAGTAAATGCTTTTGACAACATGGTTCCTTCCTCTAGTGCTTTTCTGGTCACATCCTAATAAAGTCATCCCCTTCGCTGCTCTTTGAGTAGCACGATGGCAGACAAGGCTGTCAGAGGAACACCGAGACTTCAACAAAGCTTACAGCTTCTCACGACAGTGTTTATTGACAGCTGCATATATACTTCTCTTTAGGGTTTTTATGTTGCCATAATGCCTGGGATCATTTCTTCAATGCATCATGGAGGCAGGAGGTCTTTACGAGACACTTAAGAGCATGAATCTGCTTGGCTTGAGTTCATCTTACTATTAGCTGAAAACAAATGGCAGTATTCAAGTATCAAACTGTGAGGTTTACTAGGGAAAAATACAAAACCAAGTTTGACCAAGAAGCAGAAAACTTCTTATTCTAACACCTTCAATTCTCGCTCAGGGTTGCTCTTCCACATTCAGGCTTTATGTATGTTCAAACACATTATGAGGCCCTCCAATTGTACGGGAGTGTTTTCATTCTGCTTTTATCAGTTACTGGTTCCCTCAGAAAAAGCACCACAACAACCACCTGTACTTAAAGTATGATTTCTGATCATTCTTCCTGTTTTTCTTAAGCTCCTTTTAAAAAACCTTAGAACTGATTTTCTCCCCTTGAATTAAAGCACAGCCTTAAGTCACGTCAACCCTCCTGTGACAAGGCTGGTTCCCAGAAGCCTGAAGCTTCAGGCCTGCGCCATCTCAACTCCACAAACTCCCTTAGACTAGCTGTGCTGCCAGCTGCTCTTCTCTTTTCAGATATAAAATAATCTTTAAGCAGCATATGGCCTTGGCTATGCGTGTACGTTCTGGCAGGTTGAGGCTAACAGGGTTACAGGCCATTTGTCAAGCCCTATCACATTTCCTCCACACCCTTCCTCTCGTGAGTAACCCAACGCCGCGCACAGCTACAGCTAGATGCAGAACCGCAGCCATGACCGAGCAAAGGCTATTACTTGAACCGAGCAGAATACGCTATAGTGAATCATGGCTATTAAAATAAAGGGCATGACGCAGCAGAAGTTAAATTGATGAGACATTAACAGTTAATCAGGCTTGAGGAGAAAAGCCTGGTTCTCCAAAATTGCAGTTTTATTGGGGCACAGCCCTCAGTTCTTGCGTATGGCCAGTGGGTTAGACAACCACTGGAGCTGCTGTACTCCAGCACCAAAGGGAGGTCACACCACACCATCCTTCAGACCCGTGGGCAGGGAAGGCCATGCTCTATGGGCTCAAGAATCCCGTTCCATTCTGTGCAGTGTAAGATTTGTAATTGAAAGGTTTTGCCAGTATAATACAACCAGCCAAGTGATGACCTGCACAGTCCACTTTTTTTAAAAAAGGACAGTTCTAATAACATTTACTGGCTTATCTTAGTAACTCCAAATGCGTTACAGGAAAATCAGAGTTTACTCAATATAAACTCCTATGTGATTTTGGGAGCTTTTGGGGCCATAGCTGTATCACTGGCACACATCCTACCAACACCGCTGAAACCACTGTAACTAGGAAGAGTTTTCAGTACACTACTGTCTCGGCTTTGGTGTCCTACTTTCTCTGAAGTACAGTAGGGCTTTGGGATGAGGTACCAACGGATGGCTTCAACATCAACTTCATTCCCCTCCATCCACAGCTTCACAGACAAGTCTTCTGTACTTCACAATTAAATCCATCTATAAAAGAGCTAAACTTTTTCCATTCTAAATAGTGCATTTAAAGTGAGTTAATTGCATGTAACAGCAGAAATCTCTTTTCTTATTCAAAACAAACACAATAAATCTTTATATTAACAGAACAGCGATGACAATTATGGGAGATCACAATGAAAGCTTTACCAAGAGAATCACTCTGTTTCACATAGGTCAGCGAACAAGTACTTTACAATAAATACTTCAGTATCAGGATAAGGACTTTTTCTACCTCTAGGCCAGACACTTTTGGAGAAAAACAGTAGTTACTTTATACTATATTTAATTATGGTTGAGGAAAAGTCTGTGGATGCTTCCATACTGGGGAAAAGAACTTGAAATGTACAGGTATTGCAACACTACAAGAATGAGGAAATCTATCTTGTTTACTTAATGGCTCTGAATTTGATCATTCCTAGATGACTACAGGAACATTGACTGAATCTAAGCTCACCGTAGCTATTAGGTACTAGAAAGACACACTGTAAGAATACGCTGTATAAATCTGCTTAGATATCTACATGGGTAAATATGAAATAACTGGTCCCATAAAGCAACTTGGGAACAGGTGGCTGTGTTTCAAAGTTTTTTGTCCAAATAATACAGTGGCCTAATGCTTAAGAAATAGACAAAACCTTTCTGTTTTGAAAACCTTCAGAACACACACCTATTTGAAACCATACCGCATACGGCCATATACATGCTGAAGAGGAGACATACCAGCATGCAGCAGCAGATTCTGGGTTTACAACCTATTCTACCAACTCTGTCCTTATTTCTTATTCCAAGTGACTACATAACAGTACTTGGACAATGAGAATATATCACAGTACCTACTTTCCTGATCTTGCTGAAAATTATTTCTGAGATGCCCTAAAAGAGGGAGTTCCTCTCCTGACAGAAGACCAAGCAGTTATCTGTAGAAAATATGCTCACCTTGGGATGTGCTATTTTTGAAATTGCTTACCCTTTATCTAATGGAAAGGTTTGAGACTAAATAACAGAAGCAAATTACAAAACTTGGCTTCTGAAGATATTTCTGTGCAGAAAGTTTGTCATGAATTGTTAAGTATGCCATTAAAAGCATTTAGAGCACAATAAAAGAACCACAGGAATGCCCACTCAAGATAAGGCTAAGTATCATTCCTACACCTCAAGAAGTTAACAGTTCAACAGCTAAAACAGACATAACTTCACCTCCTTGAGGTCCTCTCTCTCCTCCCTCCACTAACATTCATAAAAGTGGAGTAAGTTGGGGGAAGAGCAGAAAACATCTAAGAAGCCACCCACGGCCAGATTTGTATTGTCTGGATAATACAGTCCTTGGGTGCCTTTTGTGTATGCCAAAAAGGCATCCATACAAATACTACAGAAGCACCAAAACATAACCAGTTCAGCTTCTCAGGGCTGCAATTAGCACTGCAGTAGTCCTCTCTACTGAAACTATTGATAGCACAGTATCATAGAAGACAATTACTGATTTTGCCTGTCTAACTCCAGGGGTACACTGGAAGGAAGGGACGGAGGCAATACAACATGGTTTTACAGTGCAATAACATAGGAGCATCACAACATTTCAAGAAGTTTGGTCATTTTAAACATAATTTTTTTAACAAGCTGCACTACAATCCCCAAAAAGCTGCTGACTCAACAAGGTAACAGCTTTCAGGTTTGAACCACTGAAAGTACAGTAGCAAAGTTGTGTTCTCCAGTTGAAAACACAAGTTGAGCTGTTCATTTACAGCTCACCTCCATGGATAACAGTGGAAGCCTTTAATAGTGCCTCTTGCCATACCTAATATATTTTGTTGGCTGTGCTACTTATTAGTATAACAATAGCATGTGGCAACCTGGAATCAGAAATAGCAAAACTAATACCAGTGACATTTATTTCTAAATGTGAATACCTAGATTCTGAAACCCTGAATTACTGAATTGGAGTCTGAACAGCGATTGTTTCATGGTTTGTTTCATCTATCCCAACCACATTTTAAATTGGGTTGGGTTTGTTTATTTTTTTTTTTTGAAGCTCAATGCTATAGAAATACTCTTTATGGAACTTTTTCCCAAACTTCTACACATTGTAAGCTTGGAGCAAAACCTGCATTTGTTCCACGCTTCTCATACTGGTTACACAGGGACTGGATCTGTGGTAGTGCTAACAGTTTTAGGATAAGAAATTCTCATCTGAATAGAATTTTTTCCTCTCCCTTAACATTCATTAACTTTCCAAACCATGCCTAACAGTTGCCTGCTTTCTATACTGAAAAAACTGTTACAGCTCAGGCTATCAAAAACATTGCTAAGCATTTAAAAGAAATTCCTTATGGATCCCTTTTCAGAAGTTACTCCTCAGGAAATTCTTCAAACCTACCCAAAAAACTGTTTGACTCATTTGAAGATGCTTCACTTGGCTAAACAGCTTTACTAAAATAAGTGCAGACCATACAGGTCTTAAACGGTCCCTCATCATGTAACTCTGCTTTGGTGATTCAAAATAGCCACTGGAAAATAGTGACCAGTTTTCCAGACTCCAGTAGACACCACAACAGGCATCTTTACTAAAAATTGCTTGATATACCTCACAGGAAATCACTGACAGATATGATAATGTCGTTTGCAATTAATCCAGTCACAGGACAAGAGATGCCTATCAGTTACAAAGACTGTCGTCATTTAATTTTTTATCTCAATTCCACGGCAACAGGAACTTGCTGCTGTTACTTGGCAGCAAGGAAACTACTAAAATACTGAAGTTGTAAGCAACAGGTTTGCTTTTTACTTTAAAAACAACATACATTCTCCTGACCTGTTCAAAGTAACGAGAAGGTACTTAACTAGTTCAAATAAACTCACATTACAACAAATGATTATTTAATACAGATGTCCCTGACCCTAGCCCTACACACACAAATACAATACAATTCTACATGATTATTACAGGACCGTTCTGGGTCATCACTGATCTTACTGAAAATGTTACAAGTTTAACTCCTGAGCACCATCCTAAAACAAAACCAAGGCTGAATTTCATATTTATGTATCTGGCATATTCACCACAACAAGCAATTTGTACTGATCTACACTTGCATAGCTGGCAGAAGCTTTTTTTCGCTTCACCAGAAATTAGGTTTAGACCACTGCTAGAGCTGAACGTCCCAGTTAAGCTGGAACGAGGGTTGGGGGGAGAAGAGAAGACTGGGAGAAGAGGAAAGAAAGGGAAAAAAACCCACAGAGTTCTAGAACCAGTAAGGGTCCCTTGGGCCTCAAACCCAAAAAGCATCCACTTGTCATTATCTTTGCAATATAAACAAAATAAAACAAAAAAATCAGTGAAAAAGCATAGCAGGAATGCAAGAACTGGGAGAACAGGAAAAAACAAACAAACAAAAAGACTTAAGGAAATATTTAGTTAACTCAAGAGAAAGTTTGGGATGAAATGGACACAGTGTGGTGTAAACTTGAGTTCTTCTAGCATAGATCATGGATTTTTTTTTCATGCACCTGATCAGCACCTCAATGCTGGAGTTACATCATCAGAGACTGCTAGCCTTGATTCAGTTCAACTACTGCTACACACTACCACAACAAGAATACAATAGATCACATCCTCCAAAAGAAGGAATAAGTCTAACCAATTTACAAAGCCAAATTTTTCTCTCATGTATGTCCCTACACATGGGACAGAACAAATACATTAAAATCCCTACAACATCCAGAACTTGATGATATTTTTGGTTTATACCGTTGAAAGCACAATTTTTTAGCTAAGAAGGTAAAAGAACACTCTCCCAAAACTAACAAAAATATAATAAATTCAAGTAGGATATACTTCCTATGGAAAGCCCAACTTAAACAAGGTGCAGTTGTGGAAAGCCGACGGTGTGTATTGTGTGCGCTAGACTAGACCTGAAGTAAATCTGTTCTTTTCAGGAGTTTATCAAGTTAGGAAAGAAGCAGATTTCCTGAACCAAAGTAACTGTAACTGTTGCTTGCGGCAAAGTAATTTGTAGAGGTGCAACCAGTGATGGAGATTGAGTGTAACTTTTCACTGACTCCAGCAAAGAGCTACCTTCTACATTGAACAGAATTGCACTGCATGTGGATATTCCTCATCAGGTAAGTCTTCCTCCCAAAAAACTCTGTTCTGTTTCATTTACAGGAGGATGTTATAAAGTAAAGTTATGAAATATTACTTGTTCATATCCAGTAAAGCAGACGTTGTTTGATCTGTGGGGCATAATCTCATACAGCATTATTGTCACCAAGTAGAGTCCCCCAGACGACAACTGCACAATACAGAAAGCAGACGGGCTCCTGGGGCTGGCAGCATTTCAAAGCTGATCCTGGCCAATACCAGTGCCATTTGCCAGCTGTGCGGTTAAGGGTCAGCTTGGGCTGTGCTTCCAGAAGGCCAGGCACCTTAGGTATGCTGAAGCACAGGGTATGTAACCAAAGAGCACACACATTCAGCAGAAAACCAGCTCAGAGGAAAACAAACATGCTGGATCTGCTGCGCTGCAGGTTACGTCCATTATATAGTGGCTACCAACTGCACTAGCAAGAGCCTATAGAAGAGTGCCTTCAAGAGAGGAATGGGAAAAAGATGACAATTTCACATAATGATCATCATCACTTTGCAAAATAACTGGCCACCAGCATAGTTCTTTTCTCCTTACCAATCCATCTGAAGCACAGCAACTGCTTTTCCTCCCTCTGGAAGATGCAATAACTAGCTGATGGGACAGACACACACAGGGGACATGCTGGTGGTGTTTGCTTTACAATCTCATACTAGGTGTGCACAGTGCTATAAAAAGTGAGATTGCAGCCTTTCCTGGTAATGGCAGAGGTTTAAGGTGCATCAGCACATGAGCAAGGATCCATCAATCACCTTCATCAGTTATTCCACTCAATAAACAGCAGAAAAGGTCTTCAGAAAGCAATGCATGCTTTCCCCTTCCGCCCCAGTCAACAGCATATCATGTTTAAAGCTTTAAGAAAAATACTCAAACATCTGGGGGAAAAAAAATAGTCTTGTAACAGAAGGATGTTAACAGTGCACTCCTTGCTGAGTATTCAGCAGCCAACAGCAACTAATACATTGTACAGTGTGACTATTCATTTTTCTTCCCCATATAACAATCTGGTTGAAAGAAATCTGGGATACCAGTTGTAGACCAAGAGCATCTCCAGCTTACTGCGGGCAGTCTGCTGCACATGCGACTGAGAAAGTGAGACTGGCAGCATCTAGCCCTTAGAGAAAGTACAGCCAGGTGCATTATTCAAAAATACAGAGGTTTGATATTTGAACAGATAAATAATGGAAATAACCTACAGTTCTACCTGAGTAGAAGTTTTACTTGCTGTTTTCCTGATATAAACCCAAGAATCCAGACAACCTTCTTCAACCCTTTAGACATCACACACAACACAGTAATGAAAGTGATGTAAGAATCATCTATTAATTCACTTCCCAATTTGCCTGTTGGGGCAAATAACAACCCTCTAACATCTCCCAGATTTCCTCAGTACTATCTGTGGAAAACCATGACAGACACCAATGCTACTCACCAACTCTTTCACAGTAATGCACTTTCGCCATGGAGGAAGGATGCAGGCATACTCATTTTAAGCAAAGACATAGTATAGAACACATACAGTCAAGTTATCCTCTAACAGAATATTTAAGAAAAAGGCTGCATATATTCTCTAAACTTTGAGATACATTGCATGTATGCTATTTTAACTAAACTGCATCTGAGTAAGCTGTTATTAACTTAAGTAACCAGTATTTGGAAAAGTTTCTCAGAACATAAATACTTGAAATTTTGTATCTAGACTGTAATTCATTCACAAACATGTAAAGAACTGTGTTCCCCCCATCCCTGGTTAAAAAACAGATACCAGCATGATGATCTAGTCTTATATCTTGAGTAGCGCAGATCATAGAAGTTTCATCCACCAACTCAAGAAGTCTGCAGTTTCTG
>KZ506095.1:168296-191812 GCA_002844005.1 Limosa lapponica baueri | reverse complement strand
TACACTCTAGCTGAAGCTAGCTATTCAAGACTGAAATCCCCAAAAGCTCAATATGAAAAGTTAGTAAGCGAAGATTCCTTCTGAGCAGATACCCTCACTTACTGCTATATACTGGACAAATTATTTTCAGGCCACCAGTTTCTTTTATATTACATTTCATAAATTTAGCTATCAAACATGTGGATTTGAATTCTTCAAAAGCATACTTGGAACAGCTAAAAATATGTTTTTGAAAAAAAAAAAAAAAAGAGGCATTTCCTGAAGACTTCTTAAAATTTACACTAAGTTAAGAGGATCAAAAGAGAACATTGCATAGACCATTTTCACTCAAACATCACATTTTCGGACCATTGAAGGAATGTGGTGACTTTTAATAGATCTTGTGCAACTTTAAGAGATTTTGATTTCTACAGAAATAGATTAATATAATGGTTAGTCCACGAAATTAAACTAATTCTTTTCAATGGCACTTTGGAGAAATTAGTGTACAACGTCTAACATAGTTGTGCAGATGGACTTATCTCCTCTGGAATTTTAAATCACCTTACAATTTTCAAGTAAAAGCCACAACAGAAGAAACAGAAAAAAAATCACTGTTTCAAAGTAGACAGATACTTCTCTGATACAGTTACAGGAAGGAAGAAAAGGAAGCACAAGGATACTTGTCAGGCTGCACAAATTTGTATCTGCTGAAAAAACTGGAAAAAACCCAGCATGAAGTTTGAGAGAGAAGGGAGCTACAGTCCCCTCATAGTCTCCTCCTGAGAAATCTACACCTGGAGGGATGGTTCAAACAATCCCATCACTTGACCTTAGAATCAGAGATTTTACAAGAGACGGTTACAAGCGGAATTCCTACAGGATACCTACTGTGTGTTTCACCAGTGTACTAACTTACTGCAATGGTGCAAACCTACTCCTGTTCTAACTTAAGTCTCTTCATCTCCATGACTGTAAAAACCCACTGTACAGTACAAATATTAAAAGATGGAGGAATTTCAGCTAGAGCTTTGCACAAAACTAAAGCCATCTATTTGTTTAAGCACCATTCTTCAGGTTCTTGTCAGTGGCCCTGCTCCCCCATCACTTCACTAATTGCATACAGACTATATCCTGTGGTTAGTGATCACTCTCAATATTGAGGACATAGCAAAATCCAAGCTGTCTGCATATCCAGTGCGACACTCTCTGGCTATGAAGAAACCTTTAAAAATTAAGTATTAATATAATAGGAAGAAAGAACAAGGGAGTAAGAAAAGACACTTTTGTGTCCAAGATGCTCAGTTAGACAATTGACTCCTCCTTGATCTGAAACAACTAGAAATCACTCCAACCACATTGAACTCAATACAATTGCACTGAAAAATTCCCTGCTATTAAAAAAAATAATCTTAGTTCTTCATAGTGAGATCTCACACTTCAAGCAGCTTTTTGCATTACCAAACCTCTCTGCTCCAATGCCCCACACATCAGTTTCACTTGTGATCATTAATTCAGTACAAAAGCACTATTTAAGTAATCAACAGAAGTTAACATTTTAAGTTAAAAACTAGTTGTGACCAACTCTGATAGCACATGCAACTGAAGAGGAGAAAACAAAACAATTTCATTGCTGTTTCCTAGCAAGACTTCAAGACAGCATACTGATTGCAAGAAGCTAATTCGTTTCCCATTATGAGACAGCAGAAACCTCACTTGACTCAGATGGGTCAGCTACAGCTCAACACCAAGATGTTCTGAAGGGAGGTGCATGGGGCAGGGGGAAGGAGGATGCCTGCTTCCCAGCTGAACTGAGATACCAGCCTATGCATCCCAGAGAACTGAAAAATACCTAAGATCAGGCTGTTAGAGAAAGCATTGAATAGGTATCATCTTCAAGATGTAGCTTTTAGCACTCAGGAATTTCAACCATGGTTAAAATTTTCAAAAGAAAGTAAAACAGGAGAAAACTAATAAGGGGAGTTTTAATAGCAAAAAGAACACCAAACAATTTTTCAGCTGTTAAAAAAAAGCATTAGGGTAAGATACAGACCACAGATAACAAACCCTATATTTAGGAATTTATACATCAACTAGCTGCCTAAGTTCCTCCTATAATCAATGGTATCTAAAGAACTATTCTGCTCAAAAGCAGACACCTATGTTCAGTCAGCTGAACAGCTCTTCAGGTTCACTGACTAGGTCCCTGCAGACTATAATGGGAGCACAAGCAATGAGCTCACACCCTGGCATCTAAATTTAGGTGCTCTAGTCTGCGAGCCAACCCTACAGTTTATACAGCCAAAGTACATGGGCATGCTGATAGGCCAAACATACACATGCTGTAAGCAACTGCTGAGAGAATGGTCCTTTAAAAAACCCTTTTCTGAACAAGGACTCTCATGAGAAAAATGCAACTTGGTATAATAAGAAAGCCTGCTAATAGAGCACAAGTTGAGTTCCTGAACTACGTTCCACACAAGTTTCAGTCTGCATGAAAAGCAAATGGTTTCTAGATACACATAAGGAGGGAGAGATTCTGCCCTACAAAAGTTGTCTTCAAAAATAGCAACACATCTGAATGTTTTCCAGCACACAACTGGTCAGGGAAAATATCCCTCATTCATGAACTGTGTGAGCAGGGAAGGGCTGACAAGGATTTCTCTTTTTAATAAGCAAGCATTATAGTTGTGCCACATTTTTCACCAGCTGCTATATATACGTAGGTAGCTCTAGACTTAGAAACTAGAAAACTAAATACATAAAGGTTGAGCAAAAGAAAATAATGTATTAAAAAAAAAAACACAACAAACCCTACACTACAGAAGCCAGGAGAAATTAAGTTAGGGCATGCTCAGATGCTACAATACGACAACAAAGTGCCACTTCCCTGAATTGCTGTAAATTGACCACTTGTTCTTAATCTGTCCCAATTGTGAGATAAAATAAATACAGAGGATAATCTCTGCATCCTACGCCTTCCATAGATCCACTTGTTGACAGAGCCAAGGATCACATCAATTGTTTGCCCACAGAATAACGCTGTGACCACACGTTCGACAGATATGCAGGCCAACATCCTTCTCTCTGTCCCTCAGTATCACACAGTTGCAGAAAAGGACAGAAGAGCAAAAGCACAGACTACGTTCTTGACCCTTGAGATGCCAACGGTTGGCCTACTGAGGTGCTCATCTGCACCCACAGCTTTCTTGGTGACCACAATTCTCCAGGGTAGAGGATGACTGACACGTCTCTTCAACTGATTAGTTCTTCCTCCTTTAGGTTGCCTGGCAGCTTGACCAGGAATGATTTTCAGTCAAGGACCAGGATGTAAAAGCATAGATTGAAGCAGCAGGTACAGGGAGATTTGAATGAAATGTTGCTGTAAATAAAGTGACATTGATTCTGCATTGTTCTGTCTTCTTGAAGACTCACAAAAGCTGCTATTTCCACACTTTTACTAAGATTTCATCAGGACCACCAGAGCTAACACTTTCCCTAAACCTTTGCTTATTGGAATTTTATTTCCTTCATCTAATGCTTTGTCAAATCATTCCCAGTAGCAACCTTTCTGTCATTTCACCTGAGCACATAAATTTGTAATTATTTTGATTGTCCTGTATTCCCTCTTAGCTACTGGGATGGGATTGGCTCTGAGGAAAAAATAAAATGAACCAACAAATAAAACCTCCAGAAAACAATTCCACAGTGCAGAGCTGTCAGCTCGCTTAAGTCTTTAGTGGCTGCTACTTAAATAGGATCAAAGTCAGTTTTAAATGAACAGGTGAGGTAGCTTGTAGTT
Source organism: Limosa lapponica baueri (assembly GCA_002844005.1). NCBI lineage: Eukaryota > Metazoa > Chordata > Aves > Charadriiformes > Scolopacidae > Limosa > Limosa lapponica. The sequence goes on along the minus strand of KZ506095.1, from coordinate 188,031 downwards.
TTCCTTTCACAATGAAGTATTCTACAACATAACCAAATGATAATATTTAGCTAAAGCTCAAAGTAAGAGCAAAAACCTTGAGACCGTCAGTAGCCAGGCATGCTGGAGTGCTCAACTCCACCATCCCCAGGCAGAGGGAAACCACTTCTTTCATGTTTTCAGATGAGGCCGTTCACATGTTCAACACACTTATATTCTTTAAGAGCTCAAAACTATAGCGGGGCACAGTGGCAATACTGCAAATATAGTTTTCAGCCCAGTTTGAAGGAACGCTGTACACCAGTGGGCCCCAGGCCTTGGAAGGCAGGCTTTCCAAATTAGCACGAAGATTCTGCAGCGTGGCAAGTTGCAGGGGCAGATGAGCTGAAGGACCCCCACATGGAAGGCTTCTGGTCAGCTATTCCACCAGGAACTGTGGCTTTGAACACACTTTTGCCCGTGACTTTATGGTCTAAACTATTCCAAATTAGACAGCCTTTAAGACACATTAGAGTTCATCTATTCCCCCAGGCAGTTGTGTTTTGGACAGAAAGAGAAATGTAAGATCAGACATGTTAAGTTTACATTCCTGAATTGTCAACTGTTGGTATTACTGAAGTATATAGCTGTCTCTTTAAACTGAACTGCATTTCTGATCAATTGTGAAATTAGAGCAGCAGCACACAGCTAGATTGTTTTGCTTTTTCTGTGATGGATTTTTAACATTGTATAAGTTCAAAAAACAAGAGTGTTGTTGTCTCTTTAATATTCCTATCACTTAAGAAATAATGCTTAATAGCAGGTTTGATTGTCTGTTGCCTGCTCTGCCACTAATTTACTCTCTTGCTTCATCTCTCTATTGCCTGTCTTCCCACCTGAAGCTGGCAGAAGGAGAACAGTTATTTTAACCTTCTTGGAAGATGCTAAGAGCAACTAGGAGATGTACTACTTCGCAACTAGGTACCAAACAGCAGGTTTGTTTCCTTCAGCATTGCTCCACCAGTTCTGCCTTTTCACTTCACAGCTGGTAGAGCTGCTTCTCCAAATCCCACCCTCACACCAGTAGAAGTTAAAAAAAAAACAAGAGAACAGAGCAGATTTTGCAACCAATAGACTAGCCATGGAAGTATTAGTTACTAGAAAACCTCCCTTATCATCTCAAGACTGAAACAATCTTGAAAAGGAGAACATAAAGAAAATAGAAACTCTTACACAGCATGTAGTTTCATAGCCTGACAGAAGAGGAGGGAGGCAGAAATAAGAGAAGAAAAGCTACCATTATATAACAATGTAAGTGGCATTTTAAGAAAGGGAGGCTGGATTTACTAATTAAAAAAAAACTTGATATTGCAAAAGTGAACATTTGACTGTTGCCTTTTAGTTCTGATTAATATAAGCAAAAGATTTTCTGGCATTATTTACAAGTACCCAGGATTAGTAGATGAGAGCTCATAAACAGCTCTGAAAAACATGTATCGGTTTCACTCAACTATGGTGGAATTGTTCAGAGTTTTGCTGCACTGTGAAACAGTAAACATTGTGGCATATATTTGTAGGTGGATATTCTAGATATAACTTACTCATTTACAGCCTGCAAGAGTAAGGGAGTTTTAAGGTGCGAGTTCTTGCTGCCATCAATGTTACACAATTAAATTAAGCATGCAAAGAAGACACTACAGTTGGATATGTAGGCTTCTGGATGCAGGCTGGTGACACTCAGGTATGTAAGTGCAACATCCAAAGAAGCAGAGTACAGCAGGTTGCGATAGGAAAGGGGAGGGTGAGCAAACCGAGGTGGGGGAACTCATACAAAAAAGCACACCATGCTCCTCAGGCTGTCTGAGATTCTAAGCAAAATTATCTTGGCAGTGTTGAACAAAGGCTCTAAACTTATTCCTTAAAGCAGCAAGGGATGACGATGACAGTAGGTTCCCCAGAATTACTCTTGTAGAGGAGCTTTTGGTAGCACTAAGCTGGAGGCTGAAAATGTCTCTCTCCAACACATGCAAAACTCTAAAGGATGCAGCTAACAAGGAATGAAAGCCATTACTGAAACCCTATCAGACTGCTTCCTAACCCCAAATACCTCTTCTGCCCTCCTGCCAGTGGCTACTGCCTCCATAGCACAGACAGCTAACACGGGCAAAGGTCCAGGCCACCGCTACTTCATTTTAAAATTACTCTTCTGGGCTGGAGCCTGTTAGTTCCAGCTTATGTGCTGGGCTGTGACCTGTGGGGCTGAGGACTCCTTCTGTTCCTTCTGTGATGGAAGCAGGACCCTGCTCTGGGTGTTCATGTCCAGCAGCAGAGCAGCTGCTCCTCTTCAGCCACCCCAGCTCGCCTGGGTCAGGCAAGAGAAGCAGAGCCCTGCTCTCCCCAGAGCACTCCTTCTCCTCTCTTCCAAGGTGGACTGAAATGACTCAATTCTCCTTTAAAAAACACAAACCCAGAAACCATTCAGCTCATCAGCAAGTCTTTGTGTGAAAGTGTTTTACACCTGAAAATTGGGTGCTGAGTGAAGCACATTTGTTTTCAAGCAGAATGAACAGGCTTTTAAGCACTTACCCACTAAGCTATGAAAAGGGAAAGTAAACAGTGAAATGTGTGGAAGAAGCTGAAGGGAACTGCAGATTTAACAGAGAGAACGTCGAGTTACAAAGTTTAGTTTGAAAAATAAAAAAGCTCACTCACACTTTCAAAATGATTCTTAAGTTTAAAAAAAAAAAAAAAGGAAAAGAGATCTCCTTGTTGCTTAATGTTGCTTTTAATCTCTAAAGTTAATGAGGGTAAGTTATAGTCTAGTTTGGAAGTCCCTAAAAGCCAGCAAAACTCCCTCTTTACTTGAAAATAAACTTTGCAACCTTTGATTAAAAAGTAAACAGAAAAAAACCCACCAAACAAGTGCACACGTGAGGTGGAAAATACTGGCTGAAGTGTCAGATTAGGAAGCGCTCACCCTGCGAGGTGCTGGGGCTTCAGAGCCACGCTAAGCCCTTTCGGGCAAAGCCTCAGAAGGCGCAGGGTAAATCTACACAAGCTGAAAACCCACAAGTCGGAGAGAAATTTCCCACAAGCCTCGTGTGAAAGACTGCCTCCTTATACTCAAGTCTTTGAATAGTGCTTTTCTTCTGAAACAAAGTGCATGAGGTACAGCGAACAAACTGTAAAGGTAACTAGGCCTTTTGTCATATGGTTCCTCCACCCACTTGTACTTTACCACACAATAGCTCGTTTACAGATTCAGACCACTCCAGCTCCACATAGAAACAATCCTGTATTGTGAAGTGAATCTACCACAGGAGTAAAATCTAAAAATACTGCAAAAAGTCTCTAACAATCATTTAGTAGAACTCTACGGTTCTTCCCTTAGAGACAAAGGCTTTCCCAATTTGAATGGGTAATAACAGACTTAGTCACTCCTTACTTGAGTATGACTAACAGCATGCAAAGGCAAAAAAATACATATGTACCATACAGTATATTAAGCTGCTGATCTCTTAAAATAAGATGATGATTTGCACTGCAGCAAAAGTATCTGTAGTATAAAAATCCATGTTATTTCCTGTCCCATCTCCACTGGGGAGAACAAAGCACATGTAATACAGACCACGTTTCTGTGTGTGCTACTCAAGACAAGCTGTATGTTTTTGTTTACATCAGTGGATAGGTGTAGCAGCTACAAAGTAGCTATGGGTAGAATAAACAGCAGATCACATGCATCAACCAGCAATCTGCCTAGTCAGCCGTACATTAATTGAAGTAAATCATGGGAGACCAGCTAGGTTGTTGGGAAAGTCTGGAAGAAAAGACGGATAGCCTACCTACACTCTACTTGCACTTTCACCTCACAGAGAATAGTTACTCCATCCCCCACAAGCCACTATAATAGAATAAAGATAAACGCAGGGATTATGCCAAGTTGACCCCAGGCTTTGTTCTTTCCCTCCAAGCACATTCAGTGAAAAGGTCTAAACACACATCTGATTTGACAAGCATTCAGATTCACAAAGAACGTGGTGAAAGTGAAATCATACTTGGGGCATTCATGGGTCCCTATGTCAAAGGTCATTCAGCAGCGTTTCAGCTGCTGCTTGCTAGGATTTAAAATAAACTAGTTTAAACCTCCATTGCCACAGACACCGACATATAGTTTGTGCCAGCCAAGAATGTTTTATAGCATGTTTATCAACATTTATCTCAGAGATAATATAATGTCTGGACAAACATTTAATCCTCACAACTGGCACCATCTCATCTAGAAAAGACACATAATTTTCCTTTTTAGCCAGATTCTTGATGTCAACTCACATAACTCATCTGCAGAATACTGAATTATTATTAGAAAGAAGGGTTGAAGAAAGCATTTATATGCCTACCCCCTTTAAAAAAACCTCCACAGTTTTTTCTACCTAACTAAAGGTTGATCAGTTGATTCAAGCAGAAAAAAAAAAAAAAAGTCACATTTAAATCACTTAGCTGTACCAGAGAACTCAAAAAGCTTTACTAAATAACTTTTCATTGATTTTCTCATTTTATCAAATATTATTTCAGTCTCCCAACTTTCATTAAGGATGTTTAAAGAAGGTGCATTAGAAACTACTTGAAACAGTAGCAGTCTGGGTAGCTTCAGGGTTATGAAAAGTAGGGGAGCAGCAACTGAAAACCTGCTGAGAAATAACAACAGTGCAGGAAAACAAATGTATTCTTCCAAAGCCTTTGTGAAGCGCGGTCTCTCAGCTACTGGCAGCACAGTGGTGAGCCCAGCTGTCGATTCAGCAAGCTGCAAGACTGTCGCTCCAAAACAGGTCACAGTTCAGCAAACAAGTTGTTATTTGTTTTTACTGCTGATGAAGAGGTCTACCTGCTAAAAAGCTGCATTTCTGAGGCAATGTTTTTCTAGGAACGACTACACGCCTTTATGTATTACATATAGTATAGCACATTGCCACCAGTAAACATCAGTAGACTTCTTTACTGGAGAAAATCTGAAACCTCACTTTATTACAGGAGGTGGTTTCACATAAGGATGCTGGTTTGCCATAGCTGGCAAACAGACAGGTTTCTGTCACTTTGTTCGCAATCCAGACTTCCCCAAAGCTGAATGATAGGGCATCGACATCTCCTACCACCACCTCTAGCTCCTGTGCCGAGGCACATTGAGTGCATCTGCCAAAAAGCAGCCTCTGTTCCTTGGGCTTTCCACCAAAGGCACACAACTTGGTAACAAAAGACACAGGACCCACAACTGGCTGCTTCTCAAGGAACGAGAATGAAAGTACAAGACAGCCCATGTTTAGTGGGATGTGTGCCATTAGCAAACAGGAATTAGTTGCTTTACATGCTCTCACCTCACACACTCAGGCATCAATTTAAATAACCTTTGGGCAGAAGACAGCCTTTACCCTTTTGACAAATTGGGGGGGGGGGGGGGAAGCCTCTCAAAGAAGCACAAAATATGCTTGTTCTTTTTGGCTAAGGAAATGGGCCCTCTCAAACCTCCAGATGCCCAACAGGACTTCTTCATCTGCACCCTTCCCCCATGAATAACTAATAATCCAATTTAAATAGAAGATTGACATCATTGAGATGATGTCAATCTCAATCATGAGTCCAGAGCTCTCATGCCTAAATGGAAACCCGCATGTAACAGGCCTTCCATGAGTGACCTGCTTGCAGAAATGGAGAAAAACATCAAAAATAAGGACACGCTTCTAAAGGGTTTGGGACAGGAGAGACGACTAAAAAAAACTTTGTTCTTCCTCACGTGATACTATGAGGATGACAACACAGACATCACAAGGCAAGGCAGGCCTCACTTCTCACCAGATCCCTTCCATCCCCCAGTGGGAACAAAGCACGTTGCCTTCCTAATGACTGGCAAGTCATGTTCGGGATAACAGAAAACCCTCCTATTCTATCATGCTGCGTTAAGCCATCAGATTTGTCATGTTGGTGCAGTTGCTTATTAGTTTTAGAATATTCTGAATTTTCTAGATAGCTGTGATGGCTACCAGATAGTTTAGGAATCTGTGAGGTACAGAGGAATAAGACTCAATTAAAAAAACCAACCACACTTCCGAGGTATTGATTAGATATCATCACCAGCATTCAAAGAAGTAATATTAAGCTGTTTCTGGCTGTGTGGTTTTCCAGAATACCCTTACGAATCAAAAGGAAATCTAAGGGCAAGCACACATGAATGAATCTGATTTTGAACACATAACTTCCTCCAAAACAGAGCTTGACACTCCTTCTTGTCATACACTACAGGCTGATCTGCTGCAAGTCTTTGCAATTTACCCAAATTAAAGAGTTCCTGACTATAACTGACAGTGTCCACTGAAGTACTCTGCAATGGTCACACAGGTTTTGCAAAATTGCTCCATGAAACTTAAACCACCTGTTATTACAGCAGAGATAATCATAAGCCTTATTTAAGCACAAAAACATTGACTTGGCTTTTTTTGGTGGATTTGGGGCTTTTGGTAGTGGTTTCTTCCCTTCTCTAAAATAGTCTTGCTTGGAAGAGGAGGAGGGGGAAGAAAGGAGATGAAAATACACTGTAGCTCTGCATATCTTAAAATCTTGAAGTTTTTGGACAGCTGGATGAGACAGCATGACAGAGTTTACCTCATCCAGGAGGGAGAGCAACATCGTAATGATGCCTTTAACTTCCCATAACAACTACATGATTTTAAGATAAGGAAAAAACATGAGGCTTTTTAACATCTGTCTCTGAAGCACATTTAAGAGACTCTTTCCTTCTATTTACAGAAAAGTAATCCCACAAAAACGGAGTTACCAGGACTCATACAGGGCCTACAACACATAGAAAAGATGGAAACAAACAGTATCTCAGGTAATAAATCCACATACGCTACTCTTCTACTGCAGAAACACATGTCTGTTCTACATACGGAAAACAGCAGACAAATAAAACGGAGGTAACTACACGGTTCCGGCCTGAACTAGGGAACAGCAGCAAATCACTGTTTTACAAGTTTCCACATATTAGCAGCACTAACTAGCTGCCAAAAGAATAATTTTTCTCTATTATCTAAATGCCTTTAAGACAACAGAAACTCTATTTCCTACATTTCCTTCCAGTTAAGTGAAGTTAAGCTTTCAACTGTTTTACCACTTTGTCTTTGGTATTCTGCAATTTCCCAAATCTGTCCTGAAAACCAGCCATAGCACACCACTGTAGTCATGCCAGGCCAAGGCAGCAATACCTTTCTCTGTATGATGTATGATTACAAAAATCATGTAAGAGACAAGAATAGTTCTAGATTTTTTTTCTTCATTAATGTGCAACATACTGCATTCAGTAGTGCCAACTAAGTTAGATGTTGAAAGATCTGTAAAACGTGTAGCTACCTCCTTCCCCCATAAAAGAGTTCACTTTCTTATTTTTACTCAAACGTCTTTGCATTACCTACCAGTGACTACCTTCCTTTCCACCTGTGACTGCAGAAACTAGTGACTTTCTACTATAAACCACAGCAATCACATGGGACAAGGAAAGAGGAGGAAAAACCCCACAGATCCTCTCTTAAACTAGCCTTGAACATATTTTAGTTGTCACCATCTACAGACTAGCCACCGTCAGAGATAGTTAACTAAGCTTTTATCGCCAGTTTCCTTCATAAGCAGCTACCGTCTTCAGCACCATAAAGAGCTCGTATGATCACAGGAACAATTCTGAACTGCAAAATAAGAATGCATGTGAAGTGAATTAATACTGCTGTCAAACGATCAGTATCTGTGGAGCTCCAGTCTGAAAAATCACTCTCAGTTGTTTCCTTTTTCTTGGGGGTGGAAGACTTTACTGGGGCAGGGGAAGGGAGAGAAAGAAGCACACATTTTGAGGAAGGGTTTCCCTTAAGGAAAATCAATCTGAGAGACTGGGAAAGACTTAAGTGTGTGAAGTGCAGCTAATAGGAGATCTTCAAGGGACACGGTCCATATGGATTATACATCCAGAACGGCCACAGTGAGACCTGGCAGCAGTTGTCAGAATGAGAAAAATAACACGCAGCTTACTCAAACAGTATTCCCATTTTATTTATTACAAGTTGTAATTTGTACATTTTGTTGCTAAAGCACAGATTTCCAGAGGCCACTCAGGTTATATCCACAGTGACATATTGAACAGACTCCAACAAGTGAGACAGACTAGAACAAATAAGAGGTTTCTTCAAAATTAAGCATTTTAGGACAAGTTTTCCATGTTTTAATAATTCCTCCATATTCTATATACCAAATTGTTTTTATCTTGACTTGCCAGTTAGTTTGGAAGCTCATGTTTATCAGCAGCTGTCTTCATTTCCCAAGCAGATGCAATCCAGGAACAACCTCCATTTAGCATAAACGAAAGGAGCACACCTTTTCAGGGGGGAGAGCACCTTTTAGTGCTTACATGCCATAAAACAAAGAAAAGAATCTTTTTGAAAGCTGTAACTCAAAGTTAGGGCTGCAAAAGCAGTCGCTATTGCTTATACAGTTATCTGTAGACAATTGAGAGGGTTGGTTGGTTTGGTTTTTTTAAAACACCAGATTCTTCTAGTGGGTAAGTATACCTGTCAAAGCCTTGATAGGAATCCTAGCTATTTTTCCTGCTACTGCTTCTGCACAGACTCGTGCCTCTGCTTGATTCGACTCACTACAGCTTTATATTTTATATCCTCCTCCAACATCTGGATTCCCTCTGTCTCAGTCAGCCATGTTTCTGGCCCAATTTCCTCCAAATCTGTATTAGCACATCTTCCAAAAGACTTAATAAACCCAACGCGCTTCTGCAGGGCAGATTATGTAATCCTGTAACTAATCAAAACATGAGGAAAAAAAAAATTGAAACAAAAGAAAAAAATAAATACACCTGCATGGTGAAAATGAAACTGAGCCATCATGCTATTACTCCTTTCCTTCCCGCACACAGCAGGAACAGCAAGTAGTAGTAGCACATCATCCATTTAGCTCATCTGTATTTTCCTGCTAGAAGGATCTTCAGCACTACTCTGCAAAGCACCTAGGAATACTTTTGACAGTTGAAAAAAAATTAAGTTTATTTTACACCCATTAACGTGATCATAAACCAAAGGCTACTCTCTCCATCTCCCCAATACAGATCTCCTCCATGGCAGGCTTGTCATTTTTTGCTTCATAATGGAGTCATTTTATTGTATGCAAGAAGCCTCGGGCATTTTGTGCAGCCCATTACTCTTTGCTGCCCACATTCAGATGGCTAATCTGCTATCAGCCAGAAGCTTGACAGACAAAAGGAAAAGGCAGGAAAACAGCACACATGGTTGTGCGTGCGCACACACACTTCAGCTACAAAGTGCTTCAACAGTAGACCCAAGAACCAACAAGACACATTTGATTGCAGTCCTACTTAATGCTTCTGCGGCTAAAGGAAGACATACAAGTTCATTAAAGCTAGATAGGCCGGGGAAAACATTTAAAAAAAAATTTAAAAAAAGAAGCTCAAGTACGACGCCTATTAAGAAACATTAAGGCACAAACCTGGAAGGCTTTACTAAGTAAGTGAGCATCTTGAAAAGTCACAAACATCTTTCTATTCTGAAGACCTTCAAAATGCTTAAAAAATACTGGCAAAAGTTAGAAAGATGAAATAAAGGCTAAATATAAGCAGTTGTAAACTATTAGAACAAGAGATTTGGCAAGTTTTCAATTTTTTTTTGTTTTCTTACCTGCTTAAAAAAGAACTCTGAGTTTTTTAGAAAGATGTATATTCTTTCCTGTATCCCAAACTATTGTGACACCATACATATGCAAACCACTTCGTTGCATTTGGTTTTGCATATCATACTGCAAAAAAAAGAAGCTTTTAAATTATTTTTTTAAAGAGTTTGGGGTAATTAAATGGAGAAGGCTTGCCACTTCATACCAAAATAAAGAAAAGAACTTCAGCAAATACGGGAATTAACTACCTTACTTACTTTGTTTCTGAAGCAGAGCATCTCACCAGACTCAGAGGCAGTACTGGTAAAAGTATCTTTTGAGGGCCAGATCTACAGGCAACAGTTTGCATTAAATATCTTGTAAGAATTTTCTGTCAGGATTGTAAACTTCTGTTGTGTGTCATGATTTTTATTCAAGTAAGTCTATTTGTATCCTTTGCAGCTGGAAAGCTAAAATTGTCCCCTCTTGTGTGAACTGGCTTAGGTCACAGAAACAGAAAGTCTGCTGCTAGTTTTAGTCCCTCACACGCTGAGGTACAAACCCGGCTCATCCTTTTAAGAAGTCCTTCTCCATCATACAACTACCACATCAGCTATGCAGGCTGATCCCTGAAGGCATGATTAATCACATGGTGAAATACAGAGAACTGTGGCATGTTATACAGCGTTATGTGTCATTGGAACTATTTCCCTTTTCCTGTGCTACAACTACCAATTCAATTTCGCTTCTCATTTCTATTTAAGTTATTATTCCACTTCTGTGCAGAGAGAGTCTTCCAGCATTTTGACTGCAATATAGAACTGATTATATCTTACTTCCACTATTTATTGTAAGATATATTTAGGATTTCAGGAATACAGTATGTCAGTCAATTTAAAATCTGGAAAAAGTACAAGGTAAGTCTTACCATGAAGAGCAGAAGTTGTCAGAATAGCCTTTTCCATAGAATTAGTCTCTGTGGTTTTAGTATCATTACAACGCTGTTATGAACAACAGAAGTTTACCTTGTGTTACTGCAGGGAGAATTCAAGAGAGCTTAATAGATTAAATTACTGGATGTATAACTATACATATCTACGTCTACAAAACAAATTCTTACTGGAAATGCAAATTCACACTCAGTATCTAGAAAGTATCAAAATAGGTTATTATAACAAGTTGTCCAACAATCTGCTCCTATCTAAAGTTTAAAGTTGGCAAGAACAGTGTTTTCTTGTTGCCTTTGAGTCACAGAAGTTCTGAAATCCCCCGTGAGTCTTGTCCTGCAGGATGAGTACTTCTCTCCTTCTGTGGCCATCTGCAGCACCTCCTCAACAGCAGCACCATCCCTGGCGGTACTCTGAAACCTTATCTTTCTCTCCCACATGTACAAGGTAAGAGAGGAAAAAAATACTGCATTTGCATATGTAATTATGGTGTAGCTCAGCAGTGAGCAAAAAATTACTGGAAGTTGAGAACAGATATGCCCAATGACCACACCTTAGTTTTTCAAATGAAAATGCTTTGCAAAGGGAAGGGACAGCAGCAGGGAAGGAAGCCAGTCATTACAGCTCCAAATCTGCTTCAAAGTCCTTATTCACCACCTCATGCTCTTTGCGGGGCCAACTGTACCTAGGTCCTTCCTGTGAACAATAACATAAGAATGAATCCAGTAGTATGTGACTAGTTCTATTTTGCTTGAATTTACCGAATAGCTGTACCAGGAATACTAGGAAAAAAAGGAAAGGCTCTGGAAAGACATGAACAAAACAGGACAGAAGAATAAACAGGTTACAGATTCTGAACGGTACCTCCTTTTCCAGTCTAGAACTTCACACAACTTACAGTAGATAGCATACAGCAACTTAAGAGAAAGAATAAAATGGACTAGAAGGTGGGAAGAAGGAAGATTTGACGCATATCTGAAAGGACGCAAGACAGAAATTCCCCAAATCATTGAGGAAAACTGCTTAAAAGCAAGTGTTTACAGGAAAAAGGGACAACTCATCTTCCTTATGTTTTTGGGTGTTAAGAAAAATTATGTTAGATTGGGGGAGGGAGGAGGTGTTTGAAAACAAACAAAAAACCCAACCTGCTTCTTTAGGCCAAATCTACTAGTTTAGCAAAAAGTAACCTAATCCCTGCAATTAAACTCTGATTTTTCTGTTCTTCAGTTTGCCCTTCTTCAGATGGAATAGATTTCCCCAGGCCTTTTTCAATCATGCTATATTTGTGATGTTTTGTAATTTCATTTTGCTTTCTCCCATACACGCTCCGTGGACAGATGTCTCTACAAAATGGAACAGAAGACTGCCCTCAGTGTCTGTCAGTTGTCTGACAGAATTTGAAAAGGGATGTTTGCTGAAATCATGAAAACATTTCGCATCACAATAACTGAAGGTGCTCCCTAGCATTACTGGCCCAAGTAGCATTTGATCCTAAAGAGGACAGGCACACTAGTTCATAGGTAAAAATACTCTCTCTACCACATCAGACTCTTTTAACCCCTTTATTTCAAGTGTCGTCTATGAAAGTCACTCTCAGGATCACAGTGAAAGGTCAGGTTAATAATCCATTTATCTCCACACTCTTGCCAGCTCCTCCAATGTTCCTGATCTAATGCTTGACTTGTGAGAAGCTAAAAAAACAGAAGAGCTTGTAGACAGAGGATATCTGTATCAAATCCAAAAACATACTTAAATTGTCGCACATAAAAGATAGTTAAGGACAAGTTGTTTCTTTTCCTTCTGATACATTCCAATATCATATGGGGTTCTTAGCATTTAAAGAAGTAATTTTACACGTCCTTTCACTCAAGAAAGACTGCTACTCGTACTTAGAGATCCTAATTGGATAGGACAGAATGTCATCTCAGCACAGGATAGAATTTCTTTTTTACTCTCTCTCCTCAGTCATAATTGAGCCCCCTAACACATCCAGAAGAATACATTCATCATTAGACATGTTCATTTGTTTTACATAGTTCCCCAAAAATAGACACATTGGAACAAATGGAACACACTGAAGGCAGAGCAACGAGGGAGATGCTACCAAACAGAAAGCAAACATTTGTAAGGGAAGCAACAAAGGATGCCAGTTTTCAAGTTTTAACCTTTGGGTGACAGCAGTTGTTAACCAAACTGCTTTGCAACAACAGGGGTAAAGTCCTCACATCAAGGAGATTGTGACAGCTGGGAACGACAGCTGAAAAGGAGAGAACTGAAACAGGTTGCTTTCAAACAGTACTGACTTCTCAAAGATGAGAAAGCATATTTTTAGTTAACTTCTGTTGCTCTGAAAAAGCATGTTAAAATAAAAGATACAGTTACATTACAATAATGGCATCAGAAACAAGCACAGAGCGAGGGAAAGTAAAAAAGCCTCCTTTCTTCCCTATTCCTTTAGGGATAAATGTACAAGTCTAAAGAACCCTGGTTATTATGTTCAGCGCTAACCAACTGAAACATCTGAATCATTGCCCAGCTGCTCCACATGTAAAGACACAAACTTAACAAGTTTCTTCTTTCTGCTCTACCACCACCTATCCTCCTAACACATGAACGTAAGCTGTCGGGAACTCACACAGGAATCAGATATACAGGCCCAGATATAGGAAGAGAAGACTCGGGACATATATTTTTACTGCCCGAAAGGTCCTCACATACTGTAGTGATGGGGGTCGTATTTCTCAGGACTACTGAAATAGATTTATAAAGTTATGCTGCATTTAACTGTAATCAGTATTTTATCCACCCAACTCTCACTCTTCTTGACTGGGCATCCCATTTTCCTCGTCTGCCACATAGGAATTCTACTTACCTATGCAAGAAAGGGACAAATAGATCATTTAATAAACAAACTGAGGCTCAGCACAAAAGGAAAACTGAAAATAACTCTAGTCCTTCTTTGAAAGGGGAGGGCAAGCAAAGATTAAAAAGCTACAACTGTGAACAGTTTTTAAAAACATCAAACTTCCGTTACTCTTTCCAATAACTTAAAAATAAGACCTTTGGAATTAGACAGCCAGAAAAGCAAACCAAGACTGTGAGAAATATCCCTGCACTTGATAATTAGCTCAAGAAATTGACTCGATCAGAGTATCAGAGACAATGGCTTACTGAGAGGTTTAAAAAACAGGCTAACATAAAGCAATACAGAGAGCTACGCACACGTAACTCCCTATAGAATCCCCCAACAATTCCAGTGCATCAAGGCACCACCTAGTCAACTGAGGTCAAAGCTATTTCCCACTGTGATCTTCTCATGCGTCCAACCAGGGACCAGATTCATCGCTCCCTGGGAGGCCACCAAGGTGCATACGGCATCACACCTTCAGTGAGAAGCAGACTCCTCCCTTCCCTATGCCATCCTCCCTCCTTCCCACACATGCTCTTCGCCTCACCCATGCACCCTGCCCACCCATACATACATCCCTGTGCTCTCCGTGGGGTGCTTGGGTTTCTGGTTGATTTTTTGTTACTGTTATTTCAAACAGCATTTCCTTCAGCAAGAAAGAGTCCCTATCATAACTGCTCTATCGCACCATCTCGTGACTAGAGCGAAGTACACATCTTCACTAATGAAGATACCAGAGAGACTGCTCTCCACACCCACCGTGCCTCTCGCTGCCCAGGGTCCCCAGGCAGGAGCAGCACCCTCCTGCAGCCGTAGCCACTTCCCACGTGGCTCCTCCTCAGCAGTGGCAGCCCCCTGTGACAAATGGTGGTGGTGGTAAAACCTAGACTTGGCATGTGTTTGCCCCAGTCCAGTTGACTTTCCAGGCCCAACATTTATTTACGTGCTTCTGGGGAATTTTTGCTTTAAGGAGGACTTAGGCTTTGTAATTTCCCTAGAAATCATTTTCAAATATTAGAAATACCAGCCACGTGCTGAGACTCTTCTTTAGTCATTACTGTTCCAACAAAACCATTATCTAAACACCCCACAGATGGGATGTTGATATTAACAGTGCAGGTCTTAAGCCAATTCCCTCTGGTTGTGTTCCACGTTTGTCTACCTACAGATCACTGAACTTAAGACTTGGGAATACAAAAAACACCAGAAGACAAAATCCTACTTCTCCGGCACATCATTACATCAACATTGACTATGCAGACAGGAAACACCACCAGTGAAGATACTATCTTAATATCATCTAAAAATGACTAAAGATAAAATTGAGTTTTGCATATTGCCACTTGTTTGTTGAAAGTAGAAGTATTTCAAGACAATAAACATGAAAGAGTTTAAATACTTAAACTGAAGGAATAGTAACTGCTACATGATAAATGTGTTCTTTCTCTTTAAGGCTCTAGATCAAATCAAATGCAAGGGTAGTCCCAAGAATTAAAAATGGATTGAGACTCAGTCTTGCTATGGACTTCCTGTGTGACCTCGGGTAAGTCACTTGAGAATTTAGTTCTCAAAAATAACAGGCCTATTACAGCTGCCAGAATGAAGCACCAAAGTTTCTGAGACCACAGATGTAAGCCAGGTCCTGCTTACTTACCCGTAACAGAAGAGAAGATCCTACCTGTTGAGCTTTTTTGAAAAATGTACAGAAGTATGACCAGAACTTCAGGAATATTGATATTAAAGCACCTGAAAGTTCATCTGGAACTGTACTTTAAAAATTAGTATGAAATCCTACATAAAACCAGAATTATTTCCATTTTCAAGCTCTTGTTTTGTGTATTTGTGTGAGACCTATCACAAGTAGAATCTTTATCATCTCCAGAGATGCAGTATGTGCTGTTAAATATTGGATTTACAGTCAACGAAGCACACCATATTCTAATCAGCTTGCAATATCAATTAGTTAGAATTTTTGAAATTACTACAAACAGCTAATGAGTTGAAAGCAATGAGCTTATACTTTAGGTAAATAATAATGACTGGATTTAGAAATAGGGATTCTTACGAGCCATTTGGCTAGATACTGTAGTTCCAGCAGTTTCCCTGCAACAGAGCACAGTTGCTCAAAAATCAGTTAAAAAACAAACAAGCAAAAAACCCACAACTCAGGCTTCACAGAAGTTGGTTTTACTTTTTTAACATAGTAAGAGTCCCATGCACGTTAAAAATGTCTGCCATCCCTCACTGGTATTTTAAACCCTATTAAAACAGATGTTTCCACATGAAGAAAGGCACTGCACTGATCTTTTTTACTTTAGTTTACTCCAGCCTCTCCCCCCACTGTGAAACTTCTCTAAGAAGTGACAGGTTAATACCCGCACCCCAGTCCCAGCGGGGAAGGAGGCAGAGGACGGCTGTGGAGCCCCTTCCCCCTGCACTGCCGACCGAGGAGCTCACTCGCTGAGAGCCAGGGCCTAACGGAAGTCTGCAACGCTGCTGTTCACGGGACCTGTCATAAATCCCAAAGTTGACAGTAAGACCCAATGGTGAGGGATATCTGGTATAACAGAAAACGTTCAACAGAAAATTTGGGCTGAGTTCACAGAAGTCAAATCCTCAGACTTCTAACTAAAAAATTTAAACTGAGTGACTCCTATGACAGGGAAGCCCACATCAGAGGAAGACTCTCATCTACTTGCTGCTTTTCATCAGCCGTTTCAGCAGCCAGTTTACCAGATCCCTGCAGGCAAGGAAAAGTTTCAGGCTCATCACCTTAGAAAACTGTACCTCAGGTAGCTAATTACTTTAAAACACCCTACTTTACAACTATTAAAATAACAAGCACTGATTACTGGAAGAAAAAATGAAGGGATAATGACATTTTTAAATGTATTCCCATAATATTTCAGTGGTTAACATGAAAACAGAAGTATTACTTCTTTATTTGAGAGAAGATTTCCCTGGACTCAAACAGTTAATTCAGTTGTCCATGTAGACCTGTTCGCTGTGCCTGGAATCTAAACTCGGGAAACATTCCTCAATTCCCAAATTGCAAATTTAAATTAATGCTGGAGTGAAAACATGATACCTAGTGAAAAAGAAAGGGAGGGGAGCAAGAGAAGAAAGGCACAACGACAAGGAATGTTGTATCCCCGGCGTCACTAACGCCTGACATCCTGCCAGTAGTTCACACCTTGGAGATAACAGAAATACGCCATGCTTTTGCCTTATTCAAAGGCACTGCTGATCTTCTTGCAGCCCTTAGCTTTGTAACAAAACTTTATATGAAATGATTATCTAATACAAAGAGAGGAAATCCAACTGTAAAGCAACCGAAATAGCACCCTAACAAGTGAATCTATATAACCTTTTACTCACTGTTTACTAGGGGCTAAAAACAAACAAAAAAAAGCCTGCCTCATATATACCCAATAGCATGCAGAATTTACTCAGTTTCATACATTCTTCTTTTTACCCTTAAATATGCATATGAAGAACAGAAGGCATACTTACGTTATTTTCAGAACATCAATCTAAAAGGCTGGTATCTTTTTAACCCTCAAGTAAGGGAAGTTTAATATCTTGCTCGTTTTACTTGTCTCACAGCATTGCTGAAGAACAAGATCTGTTAGTTTTAGTTTTGCTAATTATATAAGAATTAAGACAATCCTGTAATATATATGAGAGATGCTAAGAAAGCAACTAAGCCTGATCCCACAAGCCAACTCAGAATAAGAAAGCCTTTGCCGATACTGAATCTATTTAAAGTCCACACAGGATTCGCATAGTGTGGTAATGCAGATGACTGGCAAAATCACATCCCTCTTTTCTCCTCCCTACTTCTCTATCAAAAGAGGGGGAGAAAGGGAAAAGACAGATAGAAAGAGAGACTCCACCAAGCGCTACGTTCCTGCTTTATCAGAACAGTGCTATTGTCCCAACACTTTGCTAACTCTTTTCCTGTAGCAGATGTTTTTGTGTACTGGACAGAAGTAAGGACAATGACACTGGATGGTTTTCTTCAGGTATGAAGTCACAGATTTTCTTGTAAGTGGAGGCTTTAATGGCAGCACCAATCAGCTCTTTTGCTGATCTCCTGTAGGGACCAATAAACAAGGTAGAAAAGGAACCAGCTCTAGAGTTAAGAAGATAAAACTGCCTTTCCAGCTACAGTTAATGCATCAGGACAGCAGCAGTAAGTTCTGGCTCCCAAACAGGGAGAGAGGGGGAAAAAAAAAAAGAAACACGAGTTTTCAGTACAAGAATAGCTGTGTTAAGTTTATCAACAAATAAACAGAAGGAAAGTTTACAGTATAGTAACTAAATGCCATAACCCAGTATCATTAAGTGGCATACTGGATGCCAAGTGCAATAGAATCATAGAAATCATTTTGGCTGGAAGAGACCTTTAAGATCACCAAGTCCAATCTCTCCCTAACAAACTCATATTCGGTGGGAAAGAGGAGAAAAAAGGCAACCCAAAAAGCATAAAATTGGTTTAGTGTATACTATGAGCAAGCCAGCTGCTGAAGCATCTCCTGTATGATGATGTCTCGTTAACAGATGATACTCGTCTGCAAGAGCGAAGTGCATGTAGAGATTTAGAAAAAAAATCTCATACTATTTATTGTAAAGGTTAAAGGGTTAACATTTTTCTGGCCATTTTCTTTAGTAAACATTTGCAAGTCAAACATACACCCACTGCTGAGAAATCTCTATTATCCAGAATCTATTATCTAACCATTCCTGATGCTTCAAGGCACAACGACTTAAGTTGGTTTTAATTCCTCAAAAAAGGAATCAAAACCAGCCTAAAACAAGACATACTACAATTCTACCTTGCAGAACTAGTTGATAAAGACTCACAGGCTTTTTGTAATAAAATGAGTGCAGCGATAAGGTCCAAAAGTGATGAAGATGAAAGATACCTGGAACGATACCACGTCTTATACACCTTTTGTTTTCTGCGAGTGATACATGCTGCAGACAAAACGTTTTGTGCTAAACAGCCTCAAATCTGGTTTTCTAATATTAAGCACAAAGGAAAAACACTGACAGCAAGCTTGGTAAATAAATCCCTCCCTTGAGAACAAGAGCAGCAGACAGGAGGGGGCTGACATGCATGCAGGAGAAAACTAAACACCATCTTTTTTTTCTACCTGCACAAGTTGCCATTTGCTGCAGCGATCAAGAATCTCTTTTCCCCGTTGATTTCAAAAGCTAGGCTTAAAGAAAATTTCTCTCTCGAGTCATCTGTTGATATGCTCTAAGAGTATGATATTCACATCACTGGATCTTTAAGAGAAAAATCCATTTTCTTTCCTGTTCAGGTAAACATGTTTACAGCTCCTGCACAGACGCTGGGTGGTTCAGACTCACATGTCACACACATGTCGTCAGCAACAAGAAAAGCCCCTTCCTCTGATCATCAACATTTTTAATAAGGTAAAGAGAAAAGCACTTTCCAAACTTACCTTTAGCACAGCCAAATCGCGAGCTAAATATAAAAATTTACACTAGTACAGGGAATTAATAACGTGAGCATGCAAACGAAAATACTTGCTAGAAAACGCACACAGCAAAAATAAGAAAACCCTCCTAAGTTCAAAGCAATCAAACCAACCCGTTAGCCCCTGGAAAGGCCGTTATTTATCACCACGTTCCGCCCGCAACAGCCGGGATTAGAGAGGAGAAGCACCGATCGTGACTCTGATCTATTTCGGAGAGCGTTCACTGCGTATGAAAACATCTCGGATCGCAGGCGAAAGCCTTCCTATCTGTGACCCTGCACAGGAAATGCCACATTAAACCTAAAATTGCCAAGGAAGGTTACAAAATCTCCTGCTTTACATCCTACTGCGAAGAGTCGCTACGAGGACCGAACTACTTCTCCATTTTCCAGAAAACAAGTAGAGAGTGGGTGTTACGAGCGTTTATTCCCCCCGCCGTGTACCTTCCAAATGCATCTTAAAGTAACACACGTACCAAAGGGGGGAGAGAGGAAAAAAAAAAAACAACAACACACAACCCAGCCCCACAGCTGCCCTTAAGTCTGAAATGTAAATGTAATTCCTTATATAGACTGCAGCAGTTGGTCACACACGCACGGAGAGCGGAGCGGGGGCCCCCGGCCAAACCGTTACCACCCATTATTATACAAACAGGTACCTCCAAAGCCAGAGGGAAGGGAAGAAACTTCGCCGCCCGCCCCCGCCGC